>DWLS01006295.1:0-11791 GCA_018246255.1 Pachliopta kotzebuea | reverse complement strand
GGTTAATGCGCTTTACCATCATCGACCACATCTTCACTTAACACCAGGTGGGATCGTGGTCAAGCATTAACCTATATCTACCTAAAAAAAAAACATACGGTGTTAAGTCTTCTTCTTCATCAGCCGATAAACATCCACTGCTGGACATAGATCTTTCTCAATAATATAGGGAATTGAGCCTTCTCCCATGTTGGTCAAATGCTGATTGGTGGGGAGTCAGAGCCTCATTTGTTGATTACCAGGTTGTTCCACGAGCAGATTAGACTGGCTGGGGTCTGAGATGTTGTGTGCAACCATTTACACCCCAAATCTAAGTATCCTTAACCCAGTAATTTCATTGTTACCTACCTAGACGGGTTCTGATAAAACAGACTTATAACCAATAAAATATATCTTTATAAATAAGGAATAAACAAAATGTAAGAGAACAAAAATTATATGGAGTTATAAGACGAAGACAAACGTAGTAAGAAACACAGGAGATGAAAGACATTATAAGTAAAATATTACAGTAAAAATGTGGCGAATTCAGTCTGAGAGGAGATGCATGAATAAGAAATAAGAACAATGTACAAAAGATAAAAGAATGGAAGCGAGATAGTATGAAAAGTTAAAAGAAAGCTAAGAAAAGATTAGTAAGAATAACAGAAAATGAAGACAGAAGGGAGCGCTAAAATGGTATACATTTAAAATATATATTATGTATAATTTAATATAACGGAAATATTGCTGTTAAGTGACACAAAGTTGCGGCAACAAGTTAAACAAGTTTATTTAAATATTACATATTAATACAACTATTTAGTAAACGATTAAAATAATACTATGTTGTACTCACATAGCACGGAAGATAGCGCAACCATGCGTGTGAGTTTCTAAAACGTTTCGGTATCTTTATAAATTATATATCACGCTGTATGAACATGTACCCAAAGTAAGACTTAAGTTAAAGATAAGAGAAATCGTTATCCTGTGAGTTTAAAAAACAACGGCTTTCATTCCGCATCTTATGGGAAAGCACCTGGTGCCTGATACTCTTGCTCATAAACAGTGCTGGTTAAAATGGTATATACAACACCACATTACTCGCAGCTTTCAGACATGAAGTGCTAAGTCTCGTTACCCCAGTAATTTCACTAGTCTAAAGCACCTTTCAAATCGGAACACAGTGATGTTTGCATATTGCTAATTGCCGACTGCGATAGGAGCTGCGATGTTACCTACACAGTCTTCGGTAACTGAGACATACCACCTGTAGTGCTAACTTAGTGATTTAGATAGATATAGTTACGGCAGAAACATACACTGTATTTTTCTACCGTGACTATATCTATGTAAATAACTTTCTGTTCATTTTCTGATATTGGAGGGAAGTCTTTAAGCAGCAGGGTGTCTGCTTGTTTTATCCACTAAAACCTCTTCGCTGGTGTCCTCGTGCATTGAGGTTCTTGAATCTTTCACAAATCCAACCGATGCCTCTAAGAAATTTAGCTCTCATTTCAAAGGTAGGAACTGCTATAACACACCCAAACTCGAGAGATACGTAACACCAGTAAGATTATCAAGAGCTGCATTAAATGATCATATAACTAAAAACAGAGAAAGGAAAAATAATTCTATGAATATATAACCGAGGTCCAGTTTATGTTATAATCATTTAAAGGTTTCTCTTGGTAATTTCTAGTTTTTTCCTGAAAAAGATTACACTATTTATTATACTGTTTTATAGTAAACTCTTACATCACACGGAATACTTAGTCTGTTTGTTTTATGATATGACAGTAATCCTGTTTCAAGTTAGTGTGTTGGTATCAAAAAACAACGCCCTATATACTTCCTCTAGTTGAACAACGGTAACTAAACAAGAAGATTTTAACAAAATTTTTAATATATACTATATTTAAATTATGATTTAATCTAATGATTAACTTGAATAACGTGATGATAAAAAAAAATATAATAAACGCTGTGGTTACATTTTAACAATCATGTAGTTAGTTTCTTTTCATATTCTTCTTGTGTACTTTAGATGATTTGATAGAGTGCGATTGATTGTAGACCTAATAAATAAATAAGAACTTTGTTATTTGTCGAAAATACTTGTTAACGAAAATTCAGTACATGATTAGTTCGTATAAAAAAAAATTACTGCTGTTTACAATCCAATGTCACAGTGGTCACGACTATTTTATTGGAGGAAAGCCAAATGTAAGAATCGTTGACCGGATTTTGGAGCGTAAACAATATATTTTTTTTACTAATCAATCAACCAACTCACAGTTAGCAAGCATGGAGGATAAATAGATTTGACTCTTTGAATAGAAGGTTCCAACTACCATCAGTAGCAACGATGCTGCCTGTGATCATTATTCTCTAAAGAGTTCGCTGCGAATTAACTTCCTACGGTTATTTGTGAATATGTATATGTATTTACTAAGATATCTATTATTTGTAAGATTTATTTTAAATTACTGTGTTTATAGTTTATATATGAATTCTGGAATATAAGTGAAGTCCCACGAAGCAACTATCGGGACCCAATCTAACCTCACCTGTGGTGTACCCTTCTAATCAACAAGTGAAACCTATGCCCGTCACAACCTTCATTAGGTCAGCGTGGTAGGAGATGGCCCAAAACCACTCTGCTATTGGGGTGGCCTATATTGAGCACAGAAAGGCGTATTTCCTCATGATTAAGGGTCGTGGTCATCATGTAAAGTGAAATACAACGATGACTTTCTTGGCAGTTGTAATGGAGTGGTTTACCATTGCCTACTCCATCGATATCCAGCAGTGAACGTTAATTTGCTGATGAAGAAATGTGAACTGAAATATCGTCTAAATAACTTGAAATTAACTAATTCATATTTATTCGATAAAATATATAAAAAGCTGCGCAGTTTAAAAACTTTAAGGAGTAAACAGGAAGGATATACAATAAATTAAAAAACTTAATACTTTGTCCTCAATTCAATATCCATTCTATCCAGTTTACAAATATCCTGGGAAGCTCTGCTAAAGGATAATACGATAAAAAATCCTTAACTTGAAGGTTAAATCACCTACTTTATTTTATAGCGATGGAAAATAAGAATATAAATGTATTGAGGAAACGGAGCCTTCTTTCACAGAGAATGTTTGGGTGAAACCTAGTATATTTATACTTTAATAACTGGTTGTTAACATTTAAGTAGAAAAATTTTTAAATCGTGTCAGCAAAACAACTTTTTTTTTGTAAGAATTTTAATTATATAGTAATTACTTCAACTTGCTACTTTTATATTTGTATGAAATAACTAGCATATACATTATATGACATGTATAACATATACTTTTATATTATAACAACATAATTAGTATAATTTTTAATGATACAACACAGTTTTAATCATTATTACAAGTGAATGTCGTAAGTTAGGGTTCAAACATCAATATAATAGTACTTTAAGTATGCGAATAGAATATATATTTACTTCATACTTTGTTAACAGAATTTATATATAGCAAACTGTTTATCGTACTGACTACAGTACCTACATACCGGTTCCAATAATAATATAACAAACTTTTTTCATATCTCTTTCATGTAAGAATTACAACTACAATAAAACATAAACAGCTTTGGTTTCAGTCAGTGTGACTTCCAATTTTAAGTACATATATATTTTTATAAAGTTACTATTTTACAACACGAAATTTCTTATTTTTATATATACCCCAAAATTCTAAGTCGTTTAGAAAATTTAACCCAAATATCTTATAATATTGTGAAGCTGCACCTCGAGGATCCAGCTTTGTTGCTCTCCTTTCATTCGCCACCGTGCTGAATTGTATTAAACTCACCACATATTAAATCTTGAATTTTAGATCTTAGACGAAGTTTACGCTCTATTGGTATCTCCTTCATAAAAGGAAGTAAACTTTCGAAGAACAATAAGTCGTCGTTCGAGCCCCTGGCTATGTCGCTCTCTAAAATTCTGAGCTTCTTTCTCTCAATGTCTAATAAAGAATCATTGTAATTACACTCGTTGGTACATGCTAAAGTCTGTAACTTCCTTTTTCTAGTCGGCGGTGTTGTGTATGATGTTTCAGAGGACGTTTGTTCAGGAGACAACGCCTCAGGGTACGTCATTGTACCGTCTAAATTCGTTATGAATATTTCATCGCCGTCGTATTCCTCCTGTGGATAGTTCTGCCTGTTTGAACCTGGTAATGTGCTCCTTAAGAATTGCAGCTGATCGTAGTACTGCCAGGAGCTGCATCCCTCACCACCGTCCACACTTCTAGATTTCACCTTCGTACACTCCTTGACGAAATAAGCTCTAAGATTTTTCCATCTAGTTTTAGACGATTTTGCTGTAACAAAAGATACAACAGTATATTATTATGAGCCTAGACGTAAACCAGCAGCTTAGTACATTGAAGCTTTCACCAATAGATCTCTGTAGATCTCGGGAATCATTTAAGCCAGATCACATCTTAATGAACAATCTCTATTAATAAATTTAGTTCTTTACTTTAAAACAATATTAAAACATTCAATTACTTTTTAAAACATAATATACGTTAACTAGTAAAATCCGGTTGTTTATTATAACAACATTTACAGTAAGAATTTTATTGGCACGAGCTGTCATGATATTGGTTCGTGACTTAAGTATAAAATATATTACAATGCATAAAACACTTAAACGAATCGGTTATTTTTCAACTTAATCATCAAGTAAATACCATGTAATGTATCGTTAGTATTATATAAAACACATTGATGAATTTAGGTCCATCGCATTAGACCCGCTAAGCTGACACCTATACGATGCCTATTTTTGCTAAGAGCTATAGCGATGTTACTACCGTAATGAGATAAGATCAATGGGGTGAATTATAAGCATCTTAACAACCATCACATTGACATGGGTAAGTGTATCACTTAACACCAGATAGACCTGTTCCTGTTATCTTTTCTCAGTACAGAAATTAAAAAACCTTTTCCAATACCTTCCCACCGAATGCGGCGCCTTATAAAACCTTTTATCAACCGCAATGTTTCTAATTAATGCTACTTAAGTAACATACCAGCATGATAAGTTACTTGTTGAAAAAAAAAACGGGTTCTGAAACATCACGTGATATTGTAAATTACACAAAAACTTAAATTCTTGTTTACAACTTGAACAGGAAAGATGCGGCCATTGTTTATCAACTTTGTAGTTATAATACTTAAACATAATAATTGTTTGGTAGTTGTTATCTAATGAAGTCGCATTAACGAAACTACCTACATTAGATAAGTAATGAAATTAAACAATGATTTAATGAGAGCTAAGTGTAACAGTGAATTGAGGCAACACTCGACACGTCATTCGTTATCGATTTATACTTCATCTGTAGGTATTTTAAATTTCAACTATTGAATCGCAAAAGAAACCATTGCCAGTCCTCATTGACTTTAAAAATACTTGTCAATGCATTCAGTAGTAGAACACAAATGTTAAAAGTAAATAGTTAAAATATACCGTGCGCTAAACTAGTAAAGCTGTAATCATTATCGCTTGTGTGTGTTAGTTAATACTATATATACTGTCACTTACCCCCACATACGCATAATCTTTATACAATAACATGAACCTTGTCAGTGCCAACTTCAAGGTTTCACCGCCGATATTAAAAGTAAGAAAAGCCGTAATATATATTAACAACGAACCGTCTTTATTCACCTCGTCGGCGACTTCCTGCCACAGCTTCTTCAGTACGTTCGAGTTCTTGTGAAGTTCGTTCGCCGGATTCCATATCGGTTCGCGTCTGTACACTGCGTCTATTAAAACGTTGTCCATATTGTTGGTATTGTACGGAGGCAAGGAGAACACGTCTGTTCGGGTGGAGGACGCCTGGGTACTATCGAGCGAGGGGCGATAGGTGGGGCGGGGTACGTGGCTGCCTACGGCTGGCGCTTTGTTGAATCATCGTGCCGCCACACGAGCCACTCGCGCTCCTGCACCGGTCACCAGGTCACCACATTAAACTAAACACCACTATTGTCTATTCAATAATATCGTTACACTAACAAATCATCATACATCTTTAACTATAAATTAAATTTCGATCTGATTGAAATTATAAAAGAAATCCATACATAAAAAATAAAATTGAAAAACATTTTTATTAAGAAACAAAGTTTGACAGCCGCTGTACCTAAAACTGTATACATTAGCGATATCAACGCGTACGTTAATTAACAACATATGTATTTACATAGAAAACAAAATTTAACGCAAATTCAATGCAGAATTCCAATCATATATTAAATTGAATTGATGTCAATGTAATATGATCAGATAGGACGTCTAGCCAACTTTGTACCTAGACTAGAATAGTTAAGAGCTACTATGACAAGTAAGTTACTTTGTGGGTTTGATCACGAAGTCCATATAGTAGTATTTTATTTAAATTCGATGAGACCTTCATTCGTATAAACTAAATAAATTAAGACCACGTGAGATTTAGATTTAAATTCTTTATGTAGTCTTTGACCACAAATATTTACAAAAATAACTACTTATCTCAAAACTATAACGCAACTATTAATACTGAAATATTTGAAAAAAAAATCCGTGTCCTTTGTATAACAAATGAAATATTATTTACTGTTTACTGTACAATAAGTTAAAACTAAAAAGTCGGTACAATACTCCACTATAAACCAAGTTTGTGTTATGGTTTTTTCTAAACCATGTCTTGTACTATCATCTACATATTGTAGATTTACCGCAATAGCAACATCGATGTGTTCCGGTTAATAATACGAGGACCAAAGTATTGACACTCAAAATACTTTGGTTATGTGTGGTATATGGCTATGGCGGTACATTTACAATTTGTGGATTATAGTAAAAGACGTGGTTTCATAAAAACCATAACACGAACTTGGATAAATAAATACTTTAGCCTGGTACTTTAAGACTGATTGTCGCTTAAAGTCACTTCAAATTAGAATCAAACAATAGCCTTTCTACGTTCACTACCAACCAAGTGATCACAAAAAAAAATGTAATAAACTACGAACTTAAATCTAAGAGGCAATGCCTGAAAGGAGAACTGAGATGTAGTAAAAGAATGGAAGATAGACAAATACAAAATGAAAGGAGAACAGTTAGGGAAATAAAGAGAGAAAAGACAAAAGGAGAGAAAAATAAAAAATAGTAATCATGGACCCTTACCTAACACACGCAGAGGGATCACGAGGTAAACTATAAAAAAAAAACCAAGTGAAAACAGAATCCTTTCATTATTTTTAAATATGCAAAGAACCTAAATACCCTCATCACTTCTCATTTTAATATGAAACGCATGAAATGAACGTTTGAATAACCTTCGATGAACTATAACAAAATTTTTAATGTATTCGCAGCTGTCCTATGAATATTTTGTCAAATTCATGTATACCTACTTTACTACATAAATTGTTATTTTTTTTAATCCATCATTAACATAAATACCTCTAGGCTAAGTACGTAGTATATTTGGTACTAGTTTAAGAAGTAATAAAACTTTCTATGTTCTATTATACTATTAACATTTTTATTAATAAGGTTAAATACACATTTCGAAATTATGCAGTTGTAAATAAGTAGAATATATTGGGACAAAAAATCTTTATGGATCATAGATCATTATTAATATATCTAATATTATTATTATTAATATCTTACAATCTTTTTATGGCGATAACCACAACGAATTTTTTTTTAACTGTATAATCTGTATAACTATGGTAATTTAGAATAGTCGATACAAGACCACATAATGATCGTCATATTGAGATATACCAAGTTTCGTTACACCAATAATTTACTAGGTAATACAGCCTTTAAGACTGGAACACTAATAAAATAGGAGATGAACTAGTTTAGAGCGTTTCCTGGTAAATCCTTCATCATCATTTCAACGGATGACTTCTACAGGTTCTGGTCATACGTCCCTTATACGTGTTATACAAAATACGGTCTTATGCTGTTTGAATCCATTGACCCAATCGACTCTTTTTGTGTCGTATATATGCAAAAACTTCCTACCTGTAAATACTCTCATGTTCCACGTTTCAAGTTTATAGTACTTTAAGCAATGTATCAACCGACACAGGCGAAGGTGGTCGGAAAACGGACGCGAGTTCGTCTTCGACAACCGAGTAAACTCGCTAGTTTAAACATATACATAACCAATACACATTTTATGAAAAATCCGCCTCCTGATAGCTACACTCCCAGGAGTAATAGCAACACTAGGTTAGGTTTAGATTAGTAGGACATGGGCCTCGTGGGACCTTGTATTAAACGAGTCAGCGCTATCATCACTAGAATATGTACATGTATCAAATCGCGTGGCTATAACTTTAAAAAAATTCTAAGCCTCAAAGAGGCAATTCAATGTGGGTGTTGTGTATACCATCTTAATCAGCTCAGCAGTTATGGGCAAGCGTATCACTCACCATCAAGTGAATGACCTGTCTCATCGCCTAATCAAATAAAAATTAAAAGATTTAATCTTCGTCATCAAAGTGTTAGCAAATCCACATCAAAATACAATAGTAACTAAAAATATATAATCACAGTTTATTTCTAACAGTGGAATATATGAGGAAAAAAAAATTATTTATAAACATAAGAGTGCATTGATCCCATAAAATCGATACTGCTCGCTGGCTCAATGCCATTTACTTAGATTATTATAATATTGTTACGTATTTCTTAAATTTTTATACCCTCGTATATTTTTTACTCTTTCTAATATGTACTATCTCACTCTGAACATGTATCTGTAATAAATTGATTATTTATGGTGAAGGTACAAAGGCAAGCTCCTTAACGTAGTCGTAATTGTATTGTTGAGCGACAACTTTGGGTACCTCTTGATCTAGTCCAGTTGAAGTGGACATAATTGATCCCATAAAGTAGATATAGAAGAGATTGAAATGCAGAAGATTTGCCATCATCTAAACTGTCACTGCTTACTGAGACAAAGTCTCGTCTTAGGTCTCGTTGCCCTAATAATTTTACTAGCATACATCACCCTTCACAACGGAACCTAGTTCACTTACCTGGACTGTCTTCGTCAAGAGACGTATTAACAGTGAGGATTTATATTAAGAAACTATTAGTAAGAAGTTTTTATTAAAGCCTTGAGATTTTACTTCGACGCATAAGAATATGAATTTTATAATAGCTAGACATTGAATTGTAAATATTGAATATTTTTAAATAATTCAATGTATATACAACAAACATTTTTATCAATTCCTCTTCAAACGTTACAAAAACTAGTGTTTTGTACTTTTTTATTTCCATCGTTTTCTCTGGAGACCAATTTATGTGTCTGTTGCGAAATAGTGTCAATATTACCGTATAAGTTAAAATGGTGTTATAGTCACTCTAATTAAAGGGGTAATAACGCTTATCATCTCACTACTGAGAACAATGTGGTTTTATGCAAATAACCTATTTAGCACTACATTGTTTATAATTTGTTAATTTGTCTCTATATTGCTTATCGCTTCCCTTGAACTTAAAGGTCTCTGTTTCAGTTCAATCATTTATGGGGTCACATATATATATTTTCGGTTGTTGTTGATGCCTTCGGCCATTATTATAGCAGCGAAGGCTTCATTGGTCCCAGAGTTCGCGGATACGGACTCCGGAAGCTGAACATATATATTTTATCTTTTATAAACGTGTCTGATACCACATACGTATTATCTGAATACATATGAGAATCACGTACTTCTTTTTAACATCTGCATATGCAGTGTGAAATTGAGGTCAAATTTTATCTGTCAGCAATTTTAAGTACTACGTGGTATATCTCCGTCACCAACAACCGTCTAATTAAATACCACAGGAACTCCAGTTTCAGCTGCCAAACAGTAGTATTCAAATATTACTATATTCCGGTTTGTAAACTAATGAAATTACTTAGGTAACGAGACTTAACATCATGTCTCGATGCGAGTACAATGTGGTGTTGTGTATATTATCCTAACTAGCGTCTCATTGATATACGCATATGTATCACTTAGAGTTCAAGTGGATAGACGGTTACTAGAAAATTAGGTAATTTATTCTTTTAAAATAGATTTTTCTTTAAACTTATAGTAGGTATTGAATAGCAGAATACCCGAACTACTGAGTTATAACGAGTGAATTTTAACTTATATAAAAGTGTTGAAATAATACAATATACAATGAACATAATCTAACTTGTGTTCAGTATGAACAATATACTATTGCGATATCTATAATAGATTGCGTTCAGCATTACGGTCAATGTATTATGGCTGTAGTAAACAAGAGCTTCCCTTTCACTGTTCAACTGTTGAAGCTTTATCATTGTTATGAGTGTACTGTACTCCGTTGTCCGCGATAAAATACTATTTAACATTTACTATAACACTATTTGTTACTGGAGGATTTCTGTTTATTTTGGTCACAGTATTCGCCGCTCACCCGCAAAAGTTATCTAAGTAGATAAAATTGTAATCCTGGGCAAGAAGGAGAAGAAAGACATGCGGTTGATGACCAAGTCGCTGGTTTGGCCAAGTAAAGTCGTTCATGGGACTCTCTCTTAAGTCGGTCATTAGAAAAACAAAGGACCTGAATGTATTAAAGATGATAATTAACATCACTATAAAAGCACTGCAGTGCGAACACGAACAGGAATGAAGAAAACGACCTAAAAAAAGTGTACATATATTTATTGCTCTCAGTTCTTATTAAAATTGTAGAATTCATGTGAAATTTCTAGAAATATTTACGTCACCTGTTTTTACGTACGTCGAAGTAAATGTCTTAACAAATTCCAGATATCGAACAACGTGAGTCAAGCGGCTCGTATCTACAAAGTTGTTGGGCTGCTTTAATGATAAATATAGAATAATTTATTATATCGATTAGTTAGGCGTTTAACAATTAATTATCGTTTTAGATGTTCATCAGTTCTTTGCTCAGCTCAGTATTATTGTATACATCGCCTTCACAAAGCAAATTATATAATACTTCAAGCTGCAATTACAAGTCGTTAAGTGGCGATATAATCTGCTTAAAATTTACTATAAATTTCCTCAATCTACACTTTACTACGGTATTTTTCATTTATTTAAAATGTTTATTTTACTACCTATTACCACCGGGGGATGTTGTTATTGAGCGATTTGTGGTACCGGGAAAGGGTAAATAGGTGAAGAAAGACAACTTAAATTAAAAAAAAAATAGAGTATAACAGTTTAGATTAGTCCTTGTAAAACTCATTAGCAGTTATAAAGATAACAGAGATTCTAATTAAAAGTAGTTCAGCATCTTCAGTACATAGACTGTATATATCCATCTACGTATATAGCTTTATAATACAATTAAAATACTTACCGTTTCGCAAAACATGTGTGAATCTTTATAACATATACTTTTCTTATTTGAATCTTATCTAATTTGAAAAATATAAAGTTGCCTTACTGTTAGCAGTTTTCATGAAGATTATTTGTATACAGTCTATATACTGAAGATGCTGAACGCTATATATATATTTCTAATCAAATACAGCGTAAAGATATTTACAATTTACTTCTATAATTAGATTGTGGTAATACTGAATATATGTTAATTAATAATAATAATAATAATATAGCCTTTATTTCCGAAATAGTTTTACAGCATTGTTTTTACAAAGATATAGAAATATTTAAGTGGTTAAAAATAAAGTTAAGCTTAAATTTACAGTATGTCTCTGATTTCGGTATGCCTTACGG
>DWLS01006294.1:0-11792 GCA_018246255.1 Pachliopta kotzebuea | reverse complement strand
GTCGTGTTCGTACTTTGGAGACACTAAACATTACAAAAAAATGTTAGTTGAGATGATTTTTCTATAGTGAACAATGAATGTTTACGTCGGCGGTATATTTAATTTTGATGACGTGTGTTTCCCTGTTTGTGATTCTGCTGTTTGTGTGTTACCCTGTGCGTATACGGAACACGTCAGGGTTATTTTGAACAATTTACGCGAACTTTCCCCACCACACTAGTTTCTTCGTATTTGGCAGGCGACGCATAAAGAAAACGTACGTCGCTCTACACATTGACAATAGTCGAAAGAATAAAGCGCAGTTTATACTTCACTTTGAATAAACAAACGAAAGCTTTTGACGAAAGAAAGAGTGAAAAAAGACACAGGTTTGATATTACTGACGAGTGCTAAAGAAAACTTTACTGTTAGTATGTTACAAATATATACCGTTGTCGACAACAAAACAACTATGAAAGTTGCATAAAGTTTTAATTAAAGCTTTGGTTGTAAAATCTCATTCTCATTCCCCTACCTAAAGTTTAAGTTTTTATTTAGTAAAATAATGGAGCTAATTGAACCGTAGATTTTTTGTCGCAAAAATGTATGCGTTTAACAAATAACCTTTTATTTCTCATCGGTTAAATTGAATACAGAAAAGCGCTTCGAGGGCATCAGAGTAACTTCTTAGATATGTTCACAAATAACAATGGATAAAACAAATATTTAAAGATATTTAAAGAAGAAGAAAGAAAGAAGAGAAAGTAGTGCTTACAAACTACCTTCTCTTCTTTCTTCTTCTGGTTATATATACTTATTGCGTACAGAATACTATACTATTATATGTACACTAACACTAATATTGCGATGGTCTTATACACTTCACAACCACTATATCCCTTGTGGATTTGATCGCACATAGAAATTTTTCGAAAAGAAAGGTCAAAAAATTATTCCAGGGAGTTGTGTGAAACCCACGACCTTCAGTGGTCACCTTCAAAGCATCAGAAGGACCACGGGATCCTCTACGGAATCTATCGAAGGCCATATACATCATAGTCCTAATAAGCTCATTTACTAACACGAGACTAGTATTTGTTTCAAATTTATCTTTAGACAGGTTTTTTTAATGAAATTAATTTTTTTTATCAACAATAAACTAACACTTGATCTTATTGCTTGTTTTTTTTTTGTTGTACCTCTTACTCCTCGAAATTTAAGGTCTTGTTTACTCATGTCTCTATCTATCATGTTATCGTTGATTGTTAGTCGTTGATCCTTATGTTGGTTGGATGTCGCATGGATTATTAAATTTGAACTTGTAAATGGCTTTAAGGTAATATCTGAAGTAGTAAGTTGCTGTCAGAAACTAAATAACTAGTCAAAGGTGATTCTTTAATTCAATATAAGAACAATAGTTCACTTATTGAACGATGTAAATGTAACAACTGTTCGCAAAGCAATGGCCTCGGACCTGAGAAGTATGAGCGCAAGAAAACGGACTTACGTCCTAGAGAATCAGCGCGTTTTGTTTCTACACATCATTATCATTAATTGATTAAATAATTTTTATATCGATAACAAAGTGGTAAATTCCTGTGACATAAAGCTAAGCTCTGTGACGGAAGCTAAAACAAGGATCACTAAACGGCTAAGCTCTTTATCATATGATTTAACTGAAAAACGACTAAAAAATTTTGTTCAATGATACGAGTATGTATAATATTTAGCTTCTTTGCCATTTAATTATCCATAGTTTATATAAACTAGATAATAGTGTTATGTACTATTTATTTTTATACATTTATCCTTGTATATTTAACTTAAAGCTTAAGAGACTGATGCGTTTACTCAAACACTCCATAACGCTAATAACTTTTAAACTGGAAGAGTTACACGAATACCCTTTCAGGATAAAATGAAGTGCACAGTAAGGAGACTAAAGATCCGAAATTATAAGTAAATAGCTCTTCCAGTTAAGAAGATATGAAAGGTCAAACTTAGCACCGTGTAAGAGAGAAGAAAGGGCTAAAAAGAAAAAATTCCCCAAGTACTGAACTTTCGACGATGCTGTCCAAACCAATAAAATTAAATTCTAGACCATTCCAGCACATTTTAATCTTATAAGATAATATATATCCGGAGAAGTGATGCATGCATCGATATTCTGACTTCTTTTTTGTGTGCAAAATGAATCTTAACCACATTGCGCTAACAATTGCAATAACTATAGCAAACTGAGAAGAAAACTAGAAAAAGCAAAAGTCGCTAACTAAAAAGAGTATGAAGATACCTCGCTCTCAATTAGGAGGTTCGGGTTAGATTCCTGGTTTCGGGAAATCATTTTGTTTCAACTTGCGGAGTCCGGATCCGCGAGCCTTAGGGCTAGGATACCTGACTCTCATACAGGAGGCTCGGATTCGATTCCTGGTATCAGGAAATCACTTTTTACAGTTTCCGTTGTTCCATGAGCCTTGGGGCTATATTAGTGGCTGCGGGCGATAACATCAACCACAAAACTAAAAAGAGTAAATAAGAGTCACTGGGTGGAGAAGAGACCAATGCCCAGCAGTGTATAGAATGAAATGATTATAATAGCAAACTGAATACTTACTGATGTAGGAGTCACATGGGAGCACTTTGTAAATCCAATCAAACACAAGCGGAAACAAAGGGATAGTTTGAGGAGAGTGGCTTTCTGGTTACTGGTTTCGGAACTGGTTATTTGACATGTTTAGTGGGTGGTTATAGACTAGTCGGTTATCACAGGCTGGTGGTGCGCGCGTCTGCGCACGCGCTTCGGTACTGGCCGCAACTCGACACCAGGAGCGGTGGTGTATTTTCGGACTCGATCTCCCGTCCACTCTCCCTACCGTCACATTTACTTTTGGACGGGAAAAGGTCATTGGACACACGCGATGCTCCTTCAATATTATACACATATATATGTAATTTAGATTAACCAATATATTTTATTTTGATTGACTTAGATTTTCAACTTCACAAATTTAGAAATAAATCCAGATGTACTCTAATTAGTAAAGAGAGTAGATTATTTGACTGATAATGATATGTGGAAATAAAACGCGCTGATTCTCGAGCAGCACGTAAATTTGCGTGATAACATATTGTTATGGAAAAACAAAAAAAAATCTTCTACAGCCCGCTGAGTTTTTTGCGCCCATTCTTTTCAGGTCCTCACCTTTGCTTTTATTTTATTTTATTTACAGCTGGTAGATTTCCGACGTTCAATGAGTGAACTTTTATTCCTACATTAAATATAAATTTTGATTTTGATTTTCCTTTGAAAGTAGACTGCAAACTTATCAACGGACCAGTTTTCTTTCAAAACAAAAATAGCGGAAAGAGTACTGTGAAAATTTAAACCAGAATGACCTGTTGAATATTTAACAGCTAAAGAAACTTATAATGTGACCTTATAAAAACCTCTTTAAAAATTGGCACTGATTTTTATTTACAACTACATACAAATCAACGCAAAAACACATGTCTTTTCAAATTATCACACTCCTTTTCTAAGTGTAGGTTTAAAATTAAACAAAAACACCGCAGCAAGTTCTTTAGTCTCTGAAGCAAAGCCTAAAATTGAGACTGAACAAATACAACATTGTTGAAAGATTTCATCAGAACAAAGCTTTGAATTATCATCAGCCGATAGACGTTCACTGTTGGATATAGGCTTGAACTAATAGAGGGGAGAATTTAGGCCAGAGCTTCGTTTGTTGATAAGAAGGGTGGCAAGCAGGTGAGGTTGGCTTGAGTCCTGTGAGTTGTTTTATATGACTCTTTACCCCTTTTCCCCCCTAAGCTTTGAATAGTAAACACAATTTTGTTTTTTAATTCAATATAAATGTTGAAACTCTGAGAATTCAGATAAAGAATCTGACACGACATACTTCACTTTAAAAACGGTGTCTCAAAAATGTTCAATGCCAGCGTAAATAAATCCAGGCCAGTGTTTCCGATAGCGGATTCAGTGCAAGGATGTACTAAAAACAGCTGTTTACTTTATCACATGTATCGAGTAAGAAGTAAGAAATAGACAGGAAAGAACATCGTTTAAAGAAGAATTAAATATTTTTTTTAAACAACAAAATGCAGTACAAAATTGAAGTCATTACATTAATATAATCGTAGCCTTTTAAACAGGTAGTTAAGTTAATACATTACTGCTGTTAAAATGTATTATAATGTGATAGTAATATATAAGTTTGACTCCAGAATAATCTGTTATTTATTATATTTATAATATATACGAATCGTTTGTAACTAAAGTGTAACAATGGGACTTGAATATAAATCTTCAGGAGTTAAGAATAGATCACAATCGCTGTGTCCTTATATAAATGCCGATGTCTTTGTTTAAATATCAGTTTGGCCCGAATGCAAGAATAAATCGGTATTTAGTTCTTTGAACTGGTGCAGGTTATATATAAATATATACTGTTCGGTATGTGACAGAATATATATTGCACCCTGAGAATGCAAAACCTGCAACTGCGGGGGCCAGGAGTTGTTCGAACTGTTCCCCCGTCGATCAAATCATCAAAGCTTCTACTTGTTCACTTTATTATTAACATAATATCACATGTTGTTATTAAAGAATATTTTAACATAAAGGAACATAATTATTAATATTAGTATATACATATTTATCTAACACAAAGACATAGTATATTTATTTAAATTTATACAAAATCTTTTGATGTATGGTAGCTTAATGAGCTTTAGATATTTTTGGTTCCAATCTTGCTTATTTTCTTCGTTTCGTTTTTCCTCATGATTAAGAGTCGTGGTCATCATGTGTAGTGAACTACACGACTTCCTTATCAATTATAATGTAGTGGTGTTGGCATTGCCTTCTCCATTCCACATAGCAGTCCGATGGATGGTCATCACATAGATATGTAGGTTTTCCTCAAGTTCTTCACAATCAGAGCACGTGGTATTAGTTGGTGCTATACTAACTTTACGTGAGTTAAAGAATTCATTGATGCACGCTGGATTCGGACTCGGTACCTTCGGAGTTGAAGGCCGGAGAACCACTAGGCTATCACGGCTCTTTATCTTATCTTACTTATAAGAGCTATTAATTACTAAACATTGGTTATCTTCTTAATAAAGTTATTAATGTATGCGTCAAAACTTGTTAGAAATACAGAAATACAATGGGTGAACCGGAAGCACACAAATTCAAGGAGCTAATACCACTCATTGATAACAAAGAAACTCGTCTCGCAAACTCGGGGAAGAATTCTTTGTTATGTTGATACAGGCGCTTCCGGGATCAAGTGTAGTCATTAGATTACTGCCCACTGTAGCCCATTTGTGTCGGCTTTGGCAGCGACGTGGCTTTGTGCAGACAGTCCTTGTTGAATATAAACATTTTGGTCGCCTTCCGTATGCTAATAATACAGCGAAGGAAGAAAGTTTTTAGGTACATTAAAACATTAAAATTCTCTTAAGAAAAAAATACCGATAGACGATACTTTCTTAAGAGACGTATCGAGCCGTGATAGTCTAGTGGTTTGAACGCCGGCCTGCAGCAATGAATCATTAAATTTTTATACAGTTAGTATAACATCAATTAATACTAATCTCTCTGACTGTTAAGGAGAACATCGTGAGGAAATCTACATATCTATGTGATGACCATTCATCGGATTGCTATGTGGAATGGAGAAGGCAATGCCAACACCACTACATTGTAACTCACAAGAAAGTCGTGTGGTGGTCACATGATGATCATGACTCTCAATCATAAAATACGATTTAGAAGAAGAAGGTATCATAAGGGTAACAAAAAACCAGTGTAAAAGAAATAAGGAAAATGTAAAAACAAAAGACCTCAATAAACGATTTTGGGTTAACTAGAGTGCGATGTACGGAAGAAAATGGAGAGGAAGTATGTAAAAAGAACAAATAAGTAGGTATTGAGAAAGAAATTGTAATGAAAGAGCTACATAAGAATGGACGACCGAGAGAATGTAAGAAATGGAATGACAGAAAATAGAAGAAGCAAAAAGAATTTAAATGATGTAAATGTGCCTTCGCCAATATTGACCAAGGGAAAGAGGATAATAACAAAAAAAAAGACAATCTTGTTTTGTATTCTGGTTTGATTTCTACTTAACTTTATTATCAGTACGTGAAGATTTAACTTCATTCTGAATCCGTTACCACCAAAATCAATAAGCAAAGATAATTAAATGTCATAGTATGTATAAGTGATGGTAGTTTTCACACAGACCATATAGGTATGTACCACCGCAGCTCCTATTTCTACAGTCAAATAGTAAAGTCAATTACTGTGTTGTACTTCGAAGGGTGCTGTATGCTAGTGAAATTACTGGAGTAACGAGACAACAGCTCATGTCTCAAGGCAATAGGAGCGATGTGTTGTTGTACATGCCATCTTAACAGCGCCACTTAACATCAGGTGAACGAATTGCTCGTCTCGGTGCTTAGTCGAATAAAAAAATTTAGTTTTAGTATGTGCCTTTCACGACTCTTCCTTGTTTTTGTTCTATATATATTGTTAGGCAAAAATAAATTGCTTTGTTTTTGCAAAAAAAAAAGCTCTTAAATATACAAGTAGAAGAAAACTTAATCTATAAAAGGCCAAATCTTTAAACACTTTTTTCGTTGAGGGTTAAAAAGGTAGATGACTTTCAAAAGTCAAGGTCGTTTATCCACCACATTGGCGAAGTAGGATTAGAGAATATAATATATTCTCAAAGATGTATATTTCTAGAAATATATTGAACTTCTCTCATTATTCATTAAAAGCTCAAGCTTAAGGGACTGAATTGAAGTGATACAGTTGCCCATAAAGTGGCGCTGGTTCAGATGGTATACACAGCATCACATTGCGCTCGTCTTCGTGAACGACCTTGTCTCGTTGCCCAAGTAATTTCACAAGCATAAAGTACTCTTCAAGCCAACACAGTAATGTTTGCAAATTACTTTTTGGCGGAAAGAGCAGCTGCGGTGGTATCTACTTCGAAGGTCTCAGAAACCTACCACCAGTAAAACAATCTACGTCTTTACGTGATATGTAGTATTTCTGGTGGTAGGTTTCTTTTTTTCTGGAGACCGCCGGGGCTGTATGCTAGTGAAATTACTGAGGTAACGAGACCTAACACCTTACGTCTCAAGGTAAGCGCAATGTGGTGCTATGTATCATTATATTTATCATTTTAACCATTGCCAAGTTATGGACAAACGTATCGCTTACCATCAGGTGAATGATTTGTTCGTCTCATCGCCTCGTAGAAAAAAGAAATACAAAATAAGCGATCGCCTTATAAACTTAGTTAATACTTGAAGTATATAAGCTGTATTAACTACTACTTCATCAGACGATAGATCATCTACTGCTCGATGTAGTTTTCCTCCAATGATGGGACGACTTGGGTCATCTTTGACCACGCTGGCCAAATACGGATCGTTGAGGATATGAACAATTTATTTTACGATTAAATAAGAAACAAAATGTTCTCTGATGTAAGTAATATAAAATTGTCTACTATAGCTGTAACTCGCTTCTAAGCTTTAAGCCTGATATGCTTCCCTTAAAAACAACTCAGTTCATTTTTTATGTATAACTGACGACGTTATAAGAGTGAAACGAACAGGCCTGAAAACAATTTTCAGGGGTTAAGGTTCACGGGGTTGAGCGGCCTGTGTTTTATTAAAAGCGTATACTGAGTGTGCCCGCGGGCGAGCGTAAGTTTTACAGCTGAAATAAAACTCACATACACCTTTTATACATGTTTCAGTCAATATTAATATATTTGTTTATACCACAGTTATTAATAATTTTATTTGAACTTCATTCAATATCTAACATCAGGGTCCAACAATCGGACTTAATGCCTATGAACATTCCAATCAACTTAGAAAGTAGATATTGTGGTAGGTTAAGTGTGAAAGTTACATTTAAAGCTATAAAAATATTAATCACAATATATACTTTGTTATACATATTGATACATACAATTCTATATATAAATACAAATTAATTTAATTAATAAAGAGATCATATTATTTCAAACGTTCGTCGTTAGACTCATCATTCAGACTCTCTTCTTTAAAAAGTTACATACATGTACTTATATATACATATACATGCAACTACTGCCTTTTTGATGAAATATATATATATTAAATCATCATAATCAGCAGATATACTTCAAATGATTGATGTAAGTACCACAGAAATATCTTGGTACTACTCAATAGCATACTGCTTGTATCCATTGTCTCAACTTATATTTATGTATGCCTTTGTGTATTGTATTTATGTATTATATCTATACATTGTATGTACGTATATTTACAACAAAATTTATTTATAATTATTCATAACTTTATAGCTATATATAAACTATTTAGTGTTGCATCAGTCTCTTGCCTTAAGTTAGCTCTGTGTACCTTAATAGTGTGTTTTAAGTATAAATAAATAAACTTATTTACTATAGTAAACAGTAGAAACAAGAATAAGTAAATATGTGAATATACAACATATGTATTCTGTTCTGTGCTGGTAGATAGTAAGTCAACATTAGTATTAAATGATCTTAATAAATAAAAAAAAAAAGACTTGAACGATAATGTAAGGGAAAAGCAGAAAAAAATCATCGTGTTACATATGAAATATTGTCTAAAGAAATGTAGTATAGTAAACAGTAGTAATATTGTCTAAAGATATGTAGTATAGTAAATAAGAACATGTAAATATGACTTCATTCAAATGTGAGGGATGAATGGGGTCCCACAGAACAATTCATGGGATCCAGGCCAACTTCACCAGCTCGTAGTGATTCCTGCTAATCAACAAACGAGGCTCTAGCTTCCTACCAACCCACATTGGGCCAGTGTGGTGGGAGACGGCCCAAATCCCTCCAATATTAGAGGAGGCCTATATATATCATCAGACGTCTATCGGCTATATATGTATATACAACAGTTTTATTATGGTAGTATAATAAAACAGAACTAGTATTAAATGATGTAAATAATAATAATACATACAGTGAAAAAAAATCTACAGCAGACTACGCATTACTAGAACAAACATCTAGAATCTTAATAAAGCTATTTATATAAATAGTAACCATTTGGAAGGAACGAGCAGAGTTTAAGGAAACCTATTTGATAAAACTTAATAGAATACTTATTGTAGGTGTCAAGAATGTAATCCACGCCTTCTTCTGATAATTTCTATTTCTTCTAAAATATTAAAAGTAAAATCATATATCTGTAGGCTATATTTAACTATAACTTATGACATAACCTAACATGAAAATCGTCCCTAAATGGAAGAGATCCGTGAAAATTATTAATTTATGAATTTAATCCTCAATCAAAGACACAAGCATAGGTTTCTTAAACCTTATTATAAAGATTTTATAACAAAGAATTAAAAAATTAAAGTAAAATGTATGGATTAATGACGTCAGAAAGAGTTGAGAAGATTACTGTATGTGATAATTTTTTTTTGCAATACGAGCAAGACCTGAGATAAGTATATTGAGAAACACTATTTTGTTTCCTATTTAAAACATTTCACATATTAACATAGTGTATGTAAGGTACCATACAACAAGGGTTTTAATGGATATAAATCCCACATAACCCTGACTTCCAAAAGCAGAGTATCTTTTGAAGATTTTACCCGCGACAAAAGAAAGGCAGAGATATCATGAGGAAGAGCATACTAAAGCTTCACTGCTTTTACAGTGAAAGAATCACTCTACCGTTAGAATGAATGCGTTGGTATTTTATTAAGTAAAGATAGTAGTGATTCTCTTTCAATAGCGACCGTCTAAGTTTTCCTTTGGCTCAAAGTTCGTATAAAAAAGTCTACTTAATCACCTGATTAACATTTGTAGAAGACAATGAGGTGAAGTCTTGAGTGGGTCCAGGCATTAGGCGCTATGGGAGGATTAAAACGACACCACTCCGGTATAATTAATGAAATGTCCCCGCTCATTCCCCGCGCTGCTTCCCACTTAATTACATAGCAAATACAACGGGAGTGTTTCCGCTGGGGAATGTTTAGAGACGCTTTACACTTGGCTTCGTAAAAACTTGCTAGAGCTTTCGAAGGAGCTAGGAGTCAAGCACGATCTGACAGCATAACATATGAAACCTCCCTATATTTACTGTGAATTTAAAACTTAAAGTCATATATGTTTATGAAGGTAGAAAAGGAGAAAAAACAAGTACTACAAGCACACTTAGACGATTTACGGCGATAGAAACCTACCACCACTACCGTCAGATAATCCTGAAGATTCAGGTTGGTTACTGACATTATTTTCTCTATCTCCTATTTAAATATCTACTGATCTATTGACAGTAAGAAAGATTCAAGGAAAGAGAAGTGAGGGCCGCAGAAGAACGTCTTGGCTAAACAACCTACGTTAGTGGTTTGGAAAGAGCACCCGTTTGCTTTTCAGAGCCACGATATCTAAGGTCCAAATTGCCGTAATTATCGCCGAAGAAGATATTACTTTAAGAAGAAGATTGACAGTTTGAAGGATGCCTTCAAACTGGAACATAATTCATATGTTCCAAAGAAAAGATTGTAGAGTGGAAACACATTGAGCGCAGTGTGAGACAGACATCTATCACATAAATTTCTTTAATGCTTAAGTTAAGGTTTGTCCACGATCTCTCCTGGTGTTGTGGTGATATGGTTTGTGGTGATTAACCTTGTAGACTCCTATTCACTCACTTTTTAAAATGACGGGAACACAGAAGCTATCAAGTTGTTCCAATCCTTAACTGTTCTTTTTTTCTTATTGTTTTAGGGATACTCCTTCCCTTGGTCAGTATGGACCAATGCTCATGTCACAATTTTCCTTTTTTTGTATCTAACTTTTCTTCTATACTTTATATCCTAATTCATCTTATTATATTTCATTCTTACTTCTTTTCCTTTCAGTATTTTATCTTTCACTTTGCATCCCTTCTATCATTCTTACATTTACTTTTCATCTTTACTTCTCCTTTTTTATTTCTCCTCTTTACTTCCTTTCTCCTAATATCCTTTTCTGTTCTTGTTAGAAACGAGAAGCTAAACCTCTGTCCATAAACAGGATATTTACAACATAAGGGTGAAGTCTCACCAACATTCGATGGTGGAAATAAGATGGAAGAAATACTTCATTTTATTCTAGCGTACACTACCCATATGTATGCTGTAGACTAAGAGACTGAGAGATAAGACTCGGCGTCTGTGCTCAAGCTAAGACAAGTTCTTAACTTGGACAACCGAACTGGTAAAAAAGAGGATAGTAAAGGTGGAAACGAGCTGATCTGTAAGTCAGGATACGTTTAATGATGTACCTAAATCGGCAAGTGTGAAAGACCTTAATAATATGAACATGCTATACGGAGGCTTAATGTGGCATAACGGTGCGTACTTCCCGGAGAATGGTGCAAAATATCATTAAATCTAAGTAGAGGTGATTACGCGTAACGAAAAACGTTTGTCACTTCCCTCTTAATTCAACATATTGTTACTAGAGATATATATTCACATACATACTAATAAAAAACTTACTGGTGGTAGGTCTTTTGACGGAGACCGTCTAAGTAGATACCGCCGCAGGTATTTCTACCGCCAAATAGTATTACCATTACAGTGTTTACTGAAGGCTGCTGTATGCTACTGAAATTACTGGGGTAACGAGACTTAACATCATATGTTTTAAGGCGAGGGCTATAATATTATACAAGGAAATGATTACTCTAATTTATGCCAAGGTCTCAAAGCTCAT
>DWLS01006293.1:0-11793 GCA_018246255.1 Pachliopta kotzebuea | reverse complement strand
CCCCCCCGCCCCCCGGGGCCCCCCCCTAAAACGCTTCCCCCCCGTAAAAAAAAAAAAAAAAAAAAAAAAAAAAAAAAAAAAAAAAAAAAAAAAAAAAAGTAACTTACTTCAAAAGCCTATAGACGTCAATTGCTGGACCAGGAATGAAAGATAATACGAAGCATGAGAGCGAGAAAGTAGGGGAAGAGGAAAGGAATTAAACAACAGGAGGATAATAGAAAAGAGATGAAAAGCCTGTAACCAAAACACAACAAAAACTCTGTTTAAAAAAATTGAGATTTGGGTCTTGTGTCTTCATGTTGGCCCAATGCAGGTTAGTTAGGTCCCAAGGACTTATTTGTTCATTAACAGGGTGCACCACAAGTAAGTGAGGTTGGCTACAAATGGTTGAGGAATCCAGAAACTCAATGTTCACTTAAACCTAATATTACTAATGGTAGTTCTTCACCGCGGCTCCTATTGCATCCGACAAATAGTAATGTGCAAACATTACTGTATTCCGGTTTGTATGGTACTGTATGATGGTGATATTACTGGATATCATTTAACATAAAGTGAACGCTTTCCTTGTTTCTTCGTCTCGTTGCCAATTAAAAAAAAACATAGTAAACATATGTATATATAAAAACCTAATTTTGAATTTGATGAGAACCGTGCGGTTACCACCGCAAACGTATAACTTAAAACTAAACAAACATTACTGTTAGATTGAAATTAACTTGGCATATAAGACAATTAATTGTGCTATAGTTAAATATTGGAATAAGGAGTAAGGCGAATGTGGAGCTGTGTAAACATCTTAACTTTTATTATTAAGGACAGGGACATTAAATAAGAGTTCTTTTTGATTTTAGTAAGTAGAAAGATAGATCTTTGAATGGAGATCACGTAGCACTCTGTAAAGAAATTTGAAGGTAGTCTGTTTTTTTAATTACTTTGAACTTCAGAATTTTTGATTTTCTAGCAATTTTGCATTGACTATGATTTAGTCAAGTGTGTGTCCGAATTTCGTTGTGGTCGCGTCCTGACCAAACAGTAAGGCCGACCAAAATAAAACTTGGCATTAATATTGATCTAGGTATGGAGATGGTTGTCAGCCATATCCGGTTTCGGTCGACCAACCGGAAGTGCTGCCGAAAGAGTAAAGTACCATAAGTTTGCATATTTTTGACATTGTTCTTATATAAATATGTTCCTCGTATAAAAATTACTATTTATATGTACTTCCGGATAACCGGAAGTGGGTTCAAAATTCACCGAATACTTTAACGGTTCATATTTTTGATATTTTTATTGAAGTAAATGTGTTTCTCGTCAAAAAATACTATTTTTATGTACCACCGATTCCGGCCAACCAACCGGAAGTTGTCCAAAATCTGTATACTGTATATAGATCCTATATAGATATGTCGCAAAATTGACAGTGAGAGGAACGGCGATACACAGATACAGCGATTATTAGGATTTCATCTGGACATTTCGTTTCAGTCAAAATTCAAGTGCCGTTTCCTGTTATTGGGAATTTTCGAAACGAAATCAACATTACTAGTTAACGGCGTACGCAATCAGTCCGCTCATTGTTCAATCAAAAACCAATCAATTTAGCACGGAACCCAACATTTTGGCAGTCATTTTTAATATTAAACATTTAAAACAGTTTAAAAATCCATTATCCGGTTTTTTTATTGCATTCAATGTATGCTTCTGAAATGAGGTATTGTGTTTTTGAAATTCTGGTAAAGGTTTTCGTACATTATTTTTTCTTTCAAACAGCCAATGTTTCAACTGCTGGGACCTGAAGCCTGATCTAACGTGGAAAGAGACAAGGAAAAAGAGTTAAGCTTTAGATCAATGAGAATCAAACCAACGTCTCTTCTAGTTCACTTACAGATAATTTACAAACTAAGCAATCATTTTTGAACTAACTTTAAACTGTGTATTAGTTTAAATTACTTACCCATATGGATTAAACAGTAGTCCGAAATTCAATGATTTTATATATTTATATATAATATTCATTTGTATTTATATATAATATTATATGTATATGTATATATAGGTACTAATATATTTTAATTTAATTCAATGTTCACACTTGACCTAACACATCATCTCCCTCCTCCTAGGTTGACTGGCAGAGAATTCCCATAGGCATTAAGTCTACCTATTGGACTCTAATTTGAAGTGTACAATATTACTAAATAAAATTAATAAGTAAAATTAATAAATAATACTTATAATATACTTGACTATACTTATACAAAAGCCGTGATAGCCTAGTGGTTTGAAAGCCGGCTTTTCACTCCGAAAGTACCTGCTCCGAATCCGGTCTGCACCAATTAAATTTTTAACATATATGCAGTTAGTATAACACCCACTAATATCACGTGCTCTAATGGTGAAGGAGAAAATGATGAGGAAACCTACATATCTATGTGATGACCATCCGCAGTCGGACTGTTACGTGGAATGGAGAAGGCAATGCGAACACAACTCCATTATAACTGACTAGGAAGTCGTGGTGTAATTCACTACACATGATGACCACGAACTTCAGTAGAAGAAAAAGAATACATTTTAATGGTTAATAACAAAATGTTCATGGAACTTATTGTATTCAAAGGTTGCACAAAATTGTTTCCTCTGTAACTCAGTAGTCATTAAGGTGAGGTCTCTCTCCTCTGATCATAGCCCGTTTGTAAAGCAAATCGTTTGCTGCCCAATTGGACAATAACATCATTGATTGGTCTCGCTGTTAACTCAAAATATTTGTATTTTCAGTTTTCAATAACACAAAATGGCGCACGTGGTATTCAGAATTCGTTTCATACTGAATTGATGATAATTTAATTCCACAATAACACGCAGGGCCTATTGTATTATTAATTATCAAAGAAGTTAATATTAATATAGGTCTGTTTTAATATATACATAGCCTATTATAATATTTTTATATTCTAGTCTGTTATGAGGCGAGCAAGGTCTTCACCTGTTAGTAAGTGATATCCTTGCCCATAACTTAACGCTGATTGATACTATATACACAGAACCACATCATCACTTTGAAATATTAAGTGTCGATACCTCACTAATTGATCCGGTATTCGACCATTTTTAAAATAATATCATTCTATCAAATTATACTAAATTGTTGCAATATTTAATGCATCAATAAATGAAAAATTACACTGGTGGTAATCTTCTATTTCACAGACTGTCTAAGAATACCGCATCTTTTATTTCTACCGCCTAGTAACTTCATCATAAACCTGTAGACGTCAATTGCTGGACTCTTTAGATAGTGGAGCGATTTGGGCCGTTTCCCACCACGTTGGCCCAATACGGTTTGGTGGGGCGTAAGAGCCTCGTTTCATGATTAACAAAGTGTACCACGAGTATGTGAGATTGGGTCCAGATGTTTGAGGAGCCGAGTGACTTGGTTCCTTTAAACCTACTATTAATATTTAAACCTATTAATAATTTAAACCTATTAAAAATACCCAAAGCGCAGTTTGCTGCATCAATCTTTATTGTGGGTGGACTTTATCGCGTGAAATTTCCATCATAAATATCTGCATGACCCTGCAGCTTTGCTTACTTAAATTACTTAGAGATTTTTCTTTTAAGTTTTATAAAAAAATTACAACTTTTTATAACATTGTTGTGTGGTTTTATATTCAACAGAAAGTGTATTTTGCATACACATAGTTACTTACCAATAAATATGTATAAGATTATAGAAAAAAAATGTAGGTATCTGTTAAAAAATTTTTATCTTTTACTGGGCCGATGAGTTACCAATAGTATATTTCTTTAGTGGTGGTAGGTTTTCAATACCGGAGACCGTCTATGTATAAATAGTCCTAAGCAAACATTACTATTCCGATTTAAAGGGCGCTGTATGTTAGTGAAATTACTGGGGTAACGAGGCTTAACAACCGAGTCTCTAGGCGATATGTAATGTGGTGCTGTTTATACCATCTTAACCAGCGGTAATCTGTGGGTAAGCGTGTAACTTATCATCAGGTGAACGCATAGGTTTGTTAGTCACTGCGTCAAATTTAAACAAATGACTTATAAGTTTAATACTTTATACATGTAAACACTTTATTTTAATATTTACAAGGATATTTCACATTTAATAAAACTATTTTTTTAAGGTTTTCATCGCTTTTGTTTAACTATATATTGAACTGCTATAAAGCAGCTGAAACGACGTGATAATAAAATAAATAAAAAACAGTTAAAAGCGATGAAATACATAAAATTATAGACATAAACTTTATTATAAAGGTTGCACTGGATAATGTATTACTTGTTGTTGCACTTTACAAACCGAGAGACGTATTAACCGACAGCTATAACTCTTTCAAATCAAAAAGTCAGGCTGCGAGTAAACGGCGACCTGAATTATACAATACAACGTATAATGGCAGTATAACACAGTTTCACGAGTGTAGGAACATTTATTGAACATGTCAACCGCAGCCGAACGATTTCTCAGTTATGCACGATTTCATAGGAATTTGCATATTTATTGTGTTTGAGACGATCAATCCGCTTTCCACAAAACTTTACGCTTTTCTAACACACAAAAAGCTTCTATAAGAGATGATCATTTATCTGATAGTAAATGATACGCCTGCATATGACACGACATATTATAACGAAGGGATAATACAAAAGATATATATGTAAGTGATAGGAAAGTCTTCAAGAATATTCAATTCTCATTTTTCAAGTAGGCGTCTCGTATAACAACAGTCCCGCCGATAACACGACGGATCCATGCTAATTTTATCTGCTCGAGGTGAACCCTGCTAATCAACAAACGAGGCTCTGGCTCCCCACCAACCCGCACTGAGCCA
Organism: Pachliopta kotzebuea; assembly: GCA_018246255.1. Classification (NCBI taxonomy): domain Eukaryota; kingdom Metazoa; phylum Arthropoda; class Insecta; order Lepidoptera; family Papilionidae; genus Pachliopta; species Pachliopta kotzebuea. Next base: position 6,925 of record DWLS01006293.1, on the reverse strand, counting down.
GATTGTTGGGAGATGGCCCAAATTCGGCTTCTATAGTCTGATAATGACTTCAGGTATGAAAGTAGTAATTAGCTAAATGGTGTTGAAAAATCATGTACCGTCGAAACTACCACATGGTTTTGGAACTAAATGGGCGACTTCTGTGTTCCCATGCCTTCTTCACCACACTTTGAAGGCAATTTTTAGACTATTAAAACTGGTGGTAGGTTTCTGTTATCGGAGAAAGTTTAGGTAGGTACCACAGCAGCTCCTATCGCAGCCGACAAATAGCATTGTGTGAACATTACTGTATTCCGGTTTGAAGTGTTGAGTAAGTTTGTTAAATTACTGTGGTAACGAGACTTAGTGTTTGGGGTAAGACGGGGTGCCCTCCGAACAGATGGAGTCAGGTTCTTCGCAAAGCAACGGTTAAAATCTGGATGCATATAGCCGAAGAACAAGCTATGTGGCGTTGTGGAGAGACGAGAACGAGACTTAATATCTTATGTTTGAAAGCGATGATACAGTGTTGATTATACCATCTTAACCATCGCCGTATTGATAAGAGCAAGCGTGTCAGGTGAACGCCTTCTGCTTGACGGAAGTTAGCTATGCCTCTGCTCGATATGGGTCTCCTATAATGGGGGATTTGGACCTTCTCCTATCATGCTGGCACAATGTGGGTTGGTTGGGAACTACACCTCGTTTGTTCATTAGCTTGGTGTATCACGAGTAGGTGAGGTTGGCCTTGGTCCCGTGGATTTTCGTGTGGGAGACTTTATACCCCTTATTTTGCGGTGGTACCTAACTATTCCCTATCCACTTTCCGATTAATACAATCACTAAGGTATCTATAATCAACACAGTCTCTCTATTTCTCTTCCCACTTATACCTCTGTCCATATTTTCGTCCCTCCCCTAATCCTTATTCCCTCGATTTTCTCCTCTTTTTTATAATATTATTTTTATTAATATAATTCTGCTTGCGGAGTCTGGGTTCGCAAACTCTAAGACCGGTGAAGTCTTCGCGACCATAATAATGGCCGAAGGCATCAACATCGTCCAGAAGAAAAACCGATGGATTCACTGGTGATTACTCAGGTTAGTACCATCCCCGAAACCGGATGGTGTGGGATGCGAAACGAAATTCCAGTTCGATTTCGGCGGTTCGCAACGCAAGCGGATATTCAATTTCCGTAAGTAATATGAGCGCTATGTGATTTACGATTCCTTACGAACTTTGTCCTCAGCGCAATTTGATTTCATACAACGCTGTGCCATACACGCCAGGTTTCCGGTTCCGTTTTATTTAATATGCCGTAGATTGCAACAGAAGCATTTCAGCTGCATATTCCGGCAAGAGTAATAGGTGATAAAGCTTCGTACATTTTTTGCGATTATACAAGCAAGGCATTCACTTCATGGTAAGTAATACCCTTACCCATAACTTGTCGTTAATTAAAATGGTATATATAGCACCACATTGCGCTCATCACCTTGAGACGTAAAGTTTTAAGTCTCGTTACCCTAGTAATTTCACTAGCATAAAGTATTGTTCGCACATTACTATTTGGTAGTATTAAGAGAAGCTGCGATGGTAACTAGACTATCTCTGGTAAGAGACCTACCACCAGTTAAAAGTATGTCTGTTCATAGCTAGTCAATGGTTAAACTGGTTGAGACAACATATATATTTAAGAATGTTTATATATGTATTATACTTTTTTTGAATATATGGGGTATATAGGACCCCATACAACAACTCACAGGACCCAAGCCAACCTAACCTACTTGTGGTGCATCCTGCTTATAAACAAACCAGGCTTTAACTTCTCGCTAAACCGTATTGGGCCCGCGTTATAGGAGACAGCCCAAATCTCCCCATTGTTGGGGGAGGCCTATCACGTGGCCTAGTGGACGTCTATCGGCTGTTGATTATATTAGTGTAGTATAGTATACGTATGTATATTTGTTTATGTGTATGTACATTATATTTATTACACTAATATATATTAGTGATTTCATATATATGCCCTGTTACAATGCTTAAGATAAGTTTTTCTGCGCTAGTCTCAAAAGACAAGGGGTTAAGTCTCGTTACCGTAGTAATTTCACTATTATACAGCACCCTTTAAACCGGAACACATATAACGTTTGCATATTACTGTTTGGAGGTAGAAACAGGAGCTGCGGTGGTATATACCTAGACAGTCTCCGGTAACGGAGACTTATTATTAAGGTTAGTTGATTTCCCAAAAAAAACAGGAGTTTTACGAAGTGAATATTTTTGTATTACACGATCAAAAAAGGAGGAACATTTTTCAAATATCCCACCGTAATATTTTTTAATAACAGAATATTCTTCAGCGAATATTTTTTCAGATGTTTCATACGATATAGTACGTATGAAAAGTATTTTTATTTTCATTTCCCCGTAACCTTTAATTCAATTTCGCGTCGCATGGAGTCTGAAAGTGTAAAATCATGAAATGCGCATTATAAATGAATAACACGCAATCGCAGCTTTAAATTCTGAATCAGAGTTGAATTTATTGCGATGAATTCAGAGAGGCTTGTGTTGAACACTCACACGTTTTATTACAAAAAAAAAAACATTTCATTTAATGATATTTTTGATTAATTAGTAACCTTAATATGTCGTAGAAGAATTCATAATTTTTTACCAGTCGATAGCGAGAAGCTGGGTATCGAAGGAAAGGTTCTTAGAAAACAAGCATCCGGAACACAGAGAAGGAAGTAGTTCGATAACGTAAATGAATAGACATGTTTTGATTCCTCTAAGTTGTATTTCTTCATAATTAGGGTCGTGGTCACCATGTGTAATGAAACACGACGCTTTACTATTATATATGGTCTATACATCCTTTGGCTTTAGAATCGAAATAGATACCTCTTTGTTACTGAACAGACACTACTGTTACTATATTAAAATAAATAATATACTGTATGAAGTAAATATCTAAAGATTGTTAAGAATAAGAATCAAGTGTAATTTCTTTTTTCGAAGATTCAAATAAGGCTTTCACCTGATGGTAAATAATACAACTGCCCATAATGAGGCGGTCAAGATTGCGCTCATCGCCCTGAGATATAAGGTGTTGTCTCGTTACCGCAGTAATTTCATTAGCACAAACCACTCTTTGCACACAAAGTAATGTTTACACGTTATTATTTGGGGGTAGTAATATCCGGTCTTTGATAAAGACCTCCTTCCAGAAATGAACTCGGAGCTAATAAAATAGAACAGCGTGATGATGTTGATGATGATACAGTATATCATACAGCCAAATTTAATAAAAATTTGAAATTCATTATAATAATAATTTCTTTTTAGGATTTGTTAAATATAATTATAAACGGGAGTAGAGAAAAGAAAACCTGTTCACTAATTGGACGCCCTCCAACGTCCTTAATCGGATTAAATCATATCCATTATACCTTTAAAAATATAATGATGAATAAAAAGGCGTTTAACAATTACCAAATTAATCATAATTATAGCATACCTTCTTAATTTTCATACACCTGGTCTTCTAAATCTTATTCCTTCATGACTGATTGTTGTGGTCACCATATGTAGTGAACACGACGACTTCCTTGACATTTATAATAATACTAGTCCGACTGCGGATGGTCATCACATAGATATGTAAGTTTCCTCACCATGTTCTCCTTCACCGTCAGAACACGTGGTATTAGTTGGTGTTGTACTAACTGCATATAAATTGAAGAATTCATTGGTGCAGGCTAGATTCAAACCCGGTACATTCGGAGTGGAAGGCCGGAGTTCAAACTACTAGGCTATTACGTCATTATACACCTGATACTCGGCCTTAAGTATTATGTGTGTTCATATATAAGATTTAAAGAGATATGTAGCTAGTGTTACTGGGGTAACAAGTTTTATCATGTCACTTGGTGATAAGTATAATTTGGTACTGTTTTTTCTAGTACAATGGGAATATATACATTGGTTGTATTCTTTCTTACTTTCAAACAGTATGTTTACTTAATAATAAATATATTAATATATGACTTTTTCCGTATAATAATATTTGTCAGTTAACAGTAGTTAGCTTTAGCCATCGGGTCGAAGGGTTTTTAAAAACTACATGCTTGTGATTACTGCCCTAAGCTATGACGTTAAGTTAATAAAAACTGAAAGAGAACTGACTTTATTTAGTAATACAAGCTTCTTATATACTGAGGTCATACATTGGCTCCTTATGGATAGTTTATAAACTATATGTGATTAATGGATCTGTTATCCGAGTGTAACAAATTTATATTTCAGTTTATCAGTAAGTGTTTTCTTTGTTTATTTTTGGCATTTCTCTTATGACAACATAACTCAGTTAAACACTTTTTTATATATTCGTTCCCTCGCAAAGATGGACAGGGAATTTTACTATCTCTTTATTCTTTACTCTATTTTTACTTTTGCGTTATTCCCTACTTTACCATCTACCCTTCATATCATCCTCTACCATTCCTTCACAATAATCGCAGCTCCTATTTCAGCTGGCAAACATTACTGTGTATATTGAAGGGTGCTGTATGCTAGTGAAATTACTGGGGTAACGAGAATTTACAATTTACGTCTCAAGGTTGTGAGTTATGGGGTACTGTATACCTTCTTAACCAGCGTTATGTTTCAGGCAAGCGTATCACTTACCATCAAGTGAACGTCTTGCTCGTTTCATCCCATAAAAAAACTAGCTATAACTAGTAAATTTATTCAATGAACTTGACAAGAAATCTTATAATTTCATCATTTGCTCCATTAGCCGATAGACGTCTGCTGTTGGACTAAGCCTCTCCTGATAATGTAAAGATTTGTGCCATATCCCACCAGGCTGGCCCAATGCGGGTTGGTGAAGAGACAAAGCCTTGTTTGTTGAATGACAGGGTAACACGAGCAGTAGATGTTGGTTTCGTTGGAATCGAACAAGTCATATTTTTCTTTTAATACTACTTTGCATATTAAAGTTACCGTACGGGTAAAGTTGGTGATGAGAAGCCCCAACTAGGTGGAGCGATGATCTGGTGAAAGCCGATGTAAAGCGCAGAGAGTGGAGATCTTTGGGGAGGCCTATGTTCAGCAGTAGGTGTTTATCGGCTGATGATGATGATGGTGATAGTTGAGAAATTAATCATAATCGAGGAGATCCGTAGAAGAAATAAGCACCAATATCGCCCTAACGATAAGACTTAAGAAAGGTTGTCGGTCGATCTGATGCCGAAATGAAACGAGCGATTGTAAAAAACAGAATTTTATTTAAGAATCAACGTTCGTAATCATATAAGAAATTTACATTAAATATCAATAATGTTATGCAAATCTTCACAAAGCGAGATTTTAACAAGTGAGGTTTCCGTTTGATGTTTCATGATACCGGCAGCGTGGCAGGGAAACAACTTAAATCAAATTTCTTCGTAGAGGTCGAATAAAATCTTTGACCCTAAAAAATCCTATTAAAACTGAAGGTACTGGTTATTAGAAACAAACAAACAAAAACCTCCTCATCCCCCCTCAACCATAAAATTAGACATTTTTAAACTGATATGGAAGAATCTTTCTATGAATAACTTAATTTAATAATTCATTGGCAATATTTGGAATTTACAATGTAGTCTTTGGATGATTTATTTACAGGACGCATTCTCTAGTCACCTTATTCTTGTTATCTCTGAGGCATCTGGAAGAAATCACGCAAGAAAAGGTGTTAAGTGGTAAATAGTTCAATTTTAGTTGTAGTTTATCGTAAAGTTGTTTTTTTTTGTGCATTGCTGTTCATGTGAAGCCTGTGATTGATATTCTTATACAATTGTTTATAGCCAGTGTATGTATTGTATAGATTTATTAAGATGTAAACAATTGTTGACTTTTTTTATAAAAAAAAAATGTATAAAAGTTAATCTATATTATTATTTTAATACAAATATAAATGTTTCAAATAATCATTTTGAAAATATTCAGTTCAGTGCGGCTTGACTGTTTAATCAATGTTAATAGTAAAATTTCTTTGAATAAAACTGCTTTTCTAAAGCTTTAATTGTCTGTATTAATATAAACATGAATTAAAATTTTTAATAATTATCAAAAAACACAGTGCTCGTATATGTCATATACAATATACAAACCAAAAGATTTAAAATTATTTATAAACAACGCCGGGTATATAATAAAGAGTATTGATGCTAAAATTGTATGAACGCATGATTTGTCTCGAGTTAGGAAAATGTTAGTATAAATAATTAAAAAATAAGGAGTTAAATAACTCTTAAACTAACGTTTTTTTACTAAAGCATAGTAGAAGATAGAGTAATACAAAAATAAGCCCTTTTAATATTAAATAGTAATTGTAATTTAGGTATTAGGTATGTCTTTATCGATGGGACAGCTTTTATGAGCTCATACCCTGAAGCTAGGAAGTCTGTTGGTAAGTTCATAAGCTTATAAAGAGATTGGAGTACTTTGGGAAATAGTAACTAGTAAACTAATCGGCAGCAAGTTTGTTTGGATGTTATTGTAAATAGTATATACCACATCATCGTTAGGGGGAGGGAGGCTGTAAGGCTCAGAACCCTGGCCCTCTTTGTGGACATCGCGTATCGTGTAGCTTTTGCTGTCGCTGGACTCCAGGACCACGCGCGGAGGCCCGCTGTCTGTCAACAAAATATCTAAATGAATCTATGCATATATTTTTCAATCCAAAAATACCGACCTTTTCTTTATCTATAATCTCCGAAACAATTAAACCGATTTTGATGAGACTTTCACTGGTTTATTGACTACTAAGATAAGAAACCTAACAAGTAATACCGGTGGTATACCTTTACAAATTGTAGAGGTATTAGATGAAAGATATGTAATAAAAGGTAAAATAGAAAATAAGTAAATGGAATATAAATAAATAAATAA
>DWLS01006292.1:0-11793 GCA_018246255.1 Pachliopta kotzebuea | reverse complement strand
CACAGTAATGTTTCCACAGTAATGTTTCCACAGTAATGGTTAATATGATAACCAAATAGACATTATGCAAGGTATTATCTGTAACAATCATATATGTATATACTGTTTTTTGAAATTTAAACTACAAAACTAAAAGTAATAAATGATTTGGCGCTTTCTTCGAAACATTAATTTCCGAAGTCACAATCTGAGTCTATTCCCAACTTTATACTTACTTTTTGAAGACTATAAGTTTCATTCGATCCTGTTTCTTTTTTTCGATATTTAAATCATCTAAAGATACCCTGCTTCTGAGTATAAAGAGGGTTATACGGGATTTGTACCCACTAAAATCCCCTCGATGAATATCCTCTACTGCGTTAGGCTCTGGGATATCTAAGCTAACCCCAAGAAAGGCCTTCCTCATTGATTCCGCCTGACTGTTACTCTCACTAACAATCTTCTGCCACTACATTGAAATGTACTAACAATTATTCTTACGGAAGCTAATGTATATGTTTTCGTGTATCTATCTTTGACATCTGATAAATTACTGTTGGCATCCCTCTGTTGTTGGAGACTATCTATTTAAGCAGCTCCTTTTTCTACTGCCAAATAGTAATATGCAAACATTACTGTGTTGTGAAATTACTGGGGTAACGAGATTATGTCTCAAGGCGAAGATCGCAATGTGGTGATGTATATTAATTACATCTTAACCAGCGACACGTTGTTATGGACAAGCGAATCACTAACTATTTGGTGAACGTTTTGCTCGTCTCGTCTTTCCGAAGAATTTTAAAATAAATATTTATATATAAATAACTTAATAACATTAAAAACTAGATATCCATTAAATAGCGAGCTTACAAATCGATACCACCCAGTCCGTCTGCCCTTGTAAGGATTAAATGTCATGGCAACTTTTTACCTATACAAATTTTCATTCGTAACTACAACAATGAATAGTGATAATTACGATATACAATGTAATATAATTACTTAGTATCCGTAGTAATTACCAGTAATTTCATATACTGCTGTATCCTTCAGATGGAAATACCACGACACTTACCATACTTGTACTCAGCAAAGATTTGTTAAATAAAAATCTCAAAAGCAGTAATATTTTATTATCAACCCAATACCTACTGATACTCTTTTTTTATTTCGCAACTTGGGGTGTAAGAGTTGGTTTCGGTTTGAAGGGTGATGAAAGGTAGTGAAATTACTGGGGTAATGAGATTTATCATCAATTGTCTCTAGGCGACGAGCGAAATATCGTCTTTTGTATACTGTCTTAATCAGCGCCTTGTTACTATGGACAGGCGCATCAGGTGAATGCCTTGCTTGTCTCGTTGCATCGTCGAATAAAAAAAACATCGCTACTACTTAAGGGTGATGAAGTTAAGGTCTCACGGGACCCATCTAACGAGGCTCTGGCTCCCTACCAATCCGCAATGGGCCAGTGCGGTGGAAGACGGTCCAAATACTCCCACTATTGAAAGAAGCCTATGTCCAGTATTGGACGTCTATCGGCTGATGAAGATTCCATCCCTTAATTAATACTTTAGAATTTTCATTATTCAGTAGAAATGTAAATTTGGGAGGATTGTGGTAGCGGATGCCAAAAAGACTAATTGTATTTTGTAAACGAATATTAATTTTGCTAATATATTTTACCACTTAACGCTTATTGCATGTTATTTCGTTTAGTTAGATTTTTAAACTAAAACAAAAAACGCGAACTATCAAAACCACAGAAACTGCTAAGTTTAATATTTGTATGTGTACTTGTCCGGTATCTGTGGTTTGACCAGTTTTCTTTATTTACTGATCGATATTGATTTAATAATTCAGAGAAATCGGTTCAGCTTTTAAAGGCTGTTATCATCTGTATAATCTAAGCTTTTTTTATATGATGAAGCAGACAAACATTCGCCTGACGGTAAGTGACAAGCCTCCACAATACAACGAGGCTCTTCTTAGTACACTACACCACATAGCACCCGTCGGCTTGAGACATAGGTATTAAGTCTCGTTATTACAGCAAATTTTACAACCGCAACACACTGATGTTTGAACACTACAGTGTTACGGCTGCAATAGGAGCTGTGGTGGTACCTACCTTTACAATTTCCAGCAACAGAAACCTTCTTCTTCTTAAAGTGCCTCTCCATTACTGAAGGTTGACCCTCAGGTTGGACAATGTGTCTGTCTTGAGCCACGCGGAACAGTTGCTCTATATTGTCAGGGACCTACCATCAGTAAATTAGTAAGATGTATTCGAATTATTCTCATAAGATATTTACGACATGATTTAAATTTTAGATTTTAATTTATTAATGCAAGTGAACCAGTCAGCTAACCTAGCACGGAAACCCTACAACTGGATATACAGTTAACCCTTCGCGTGCCGACGTCTATCAGGCAATGGACTGTAGTCAGACTTCCTGCAATTACTTGTTTTTGATACATAATATAAATACTAATAGTTCCACCAATTTGGATCCGGGACCTTCTCAGTGCAGGATCAAGTTCGAAAAATCTGTTGTTTGTTGAAAACGATTGTTTTAGAGTAAAACGAAAACAAACCGTTTGCTTCTGGATGCATCAACGATGGAGCCAATTCGCGTTCTATAAAAAAGAAATTTGTTCAACGGTTTATTAGTTCCACATTGTTGATGATGGTGATATACGACAGTCGGTGTTGAAGAGTTTCGCCTGACACATGTTCACACAGCACTCTAACGGTTAATGTGTCGTGGATTATGATTTTTTGCTTGGACACCGTTTTATACTGTGAATGACCGGTTAATTTATATCGACTGCGAGCTGTGCACGTATTCTTTCAAATGTTTATCGGCGTCATTTTTAGATAAGAATATCCGGTTATTGCTGTCTGGAATTAAATATCGGATATACCCGAGGTACATAATTACTCTTTGTAGAATATTCAAACAGGCATTTTAAAAACATTCAAAACAACAAGTTTTCCGTAGGTGAGTTACACGATGAACTACTAGATGGCGTTAGTAGTTCTTAATATTATTGTGGCTTGTTAAATGTTTACTTTGTATAATTGAGTGGTAAACAGTACAATACTTATGGTTACTAGATGACTCCTATGTTTTTATATATATATGTATTAGTTGGAAGTATCCAACTAACAGGTACGTTAAAAGTATTTAACGTTAAATAATAGTTATTTTGCAACTAGTTACCATAAGTAATCCTTAATTATGCATACAGATTAACTAATATGAGCTATTCATGCAAATACGACGCATTTAATTTACCATGTGTAAATAATATGTATATAAAAATTTAATGATGGTAGTATATTAGTGAAGTTGTTTTGTGGTATTGATCAAAATGCATTTGGCAAGCGAGATGGATTACGGCTACATGTTTTAATAGTGAAGGCTTTAAACGGGCTATATTTTTTGTTTGATGCAATAGAGTACAGTAAGACTAAACTCTTACTGTATAATGTTACTTGATTGAAAAGATTATATATTTAAAAGATATATTATGCGATAATATATAGATTATTAGACACTGAGCTCGCCGTGCCGGAATCCGTAGCCTAATACAAGATAAGGAAAGAGATTTCACTTTTTTTTTAATTTAATCACATTGTTATGAAGTGATCCGCGTCAATTTTTTTTTATATTACAGTTTATGTAAGCATGTACAACCTATTAAATTTATTATTCTCTTTATTTACAAAGACATCGAGAAGTAACTTACGGTTAAAACAAAGAATTTTAATAAAAACTACAAGTTATATTACTAAATATCTAATTTATATCATCAAGAAACTGTAGCGATTTTGGAAGGAATTTTTATACTCTACTTTACATAATTATATTAACAACGAAAACATCGTTATCTTGTGCTTTATATTACTTTATACTACACCTATTTTACAGAAGAATTACCTATTTTCTTTTTTAATAAGTCCAGATCTAACATTCTTATATTATAACGTACACTATCTACCGCAGAGAGTTTGGAGAATATTTCCTTGTGGATACCTGTTTTGTTAGCACCAGTGGCTTCTGAGTTATAGACTCGAAATACCCATCATTCAGATATTGATTAGAAGCCAACTGAATGTTTGTGTGTGCGTTACCAAAGGTATACCTTTTTCAAGCGACTGTATGTGAAAACATTTCCGTAAATCTACCGTAAAGCGGTAGAGATAGAAATTTTCATCGACGAACACGCGATTTTTTCGGATAACGTCCGACGTAACCTGTCCTTGTCTCCGATAAAACAGGTATGCGAATAAATATAACACGCCAAAAAAAACTATATCACTTATTCAGTGTCGTGAATATACCACCGCCTTTGCACCTGCTTACAAACAGGACTGGAAAAGTTAAGTACTAACATATTAGGGTTTCTTCAAGAAAAGAGTGAATAGGCACTTATTTGGTCAATGCGCTTTACCATCATAGACCACATCACCACTTAACACCAGGTGGGATCGTGGTCAAGCATTGACCCGTAGCTAATAAAAAAAAAATATTAGGATAAAGAGATGTGATATGTATTGTCTCAACTAGCGCGCTGTGGTCTGAGTTCGGTTCCTGTCTTGTCATAACAGAAGGGTCCAGTATTCGTGGTCACCAACAGCTCGGGAGATCGCAATGCGGTTCTACTTCAATATTCCCATTACCGTCTTGTATTTGTCCAGAAGCAGTGGACGTCTATCGATTGAAATGCTAATAATTATGAACAGTCATTTCTACTGTACTAGTTATACTACTTACCAGTAATTTTTACCGGCATGTCTATTCCTTGATGAGATACAATTCTGTTGATCGGTTAAATGACTTGTACAGCTCATCAGATATTGACAAAGCTGGAGTTCGGGACTTAAGAAACAACTAAGTATACGTCTTCCTTTTTTATTAACTTTATGTTATTTAACACATTCACTGCCACATAAATACATCATCTATGGAAAACAATTATTTTAAAATCTTTTGTATCAACGTACATGTAAACGATTGATTGTATGTGGTAAGTAAAGGTTTCTTTTTTTTAAAAAAAAACAAAATTGAGTTAACTGTTTTTTCAAACCTGATTTTGAGACGCAACTACGGACTCTATGTGCTCGGATACGAGTGTTTGGCAGTGAATGTGTTAAAAAATTCACAAAATGGTGAAAGCGGTACAAAATAATGATTAAAAAGTTTTTACCATATCCTTGAAGTATTACCATTTTTATTGAGAAGCGATAAAAATGGAGCATTTGTATCATATTTAGCTAAAATAGTTTCTCTTATTACTTTATCTAATTACTACAAGCTGGCCTACGTAAAACATTGTACCGGTAGGATGGTGGTGTAAGATTTTAATATACAATTACGAAGAATAATGATTATAGACCTTTAATATGTGTTAATGTTTACTTATTATGCTTAGTTTTCAATTTTTGTTTACAAATGGCTCTCGCTTGACCTCGACTTTATAGAGTTTATAGTTGTGACACTGAGGTTAAAGGTGGTAAAGCGTGTTGACTCACAACACTCTGTTTCTCATATGTTGAAGATCGGAACAGCAGTGCTATCATGCTATTATAATGCTATTAAGCTACACATTTACAATAAAGGGGTGGTAGGTGGCAAGCCGGGTCCGAAACTATAATTACTCAAACTCCACGCATGGGGCCTTACAACTGAAAGATATGTTATCAGTATTAGCTAACTATTCACGAACAATGTAAAACCTATAGTATTTTATAATTTAATTATCAGTACTTATGTTACTAAACGGTAGTATAAATTAAATGTATTAACTAATTAGTAATTTGACTGTATTGTGTATACATTGTATTAAGTTTATTTGTATAAATGGCACAGCATTCAATCCGAAATTTCGTACTATTAAATATTCGTCTTTGTCGTTACTGCGTATAAAACTTTTAGTATCATTAAACGTTTATCTTTCATCGTGCAAACTGTACAAAACTATCAGCGTTCGCTTAATTACTTGTCGGCCATTATTTATCAAAGAGGTTGTATATCAAACAAGTCTTTAAACGAAAAAAAATCACGGCAATAAATTGAATAGTAAATCTTCTGTAATTATTATACCTAACGACGAACATCGCGCGACGTCAGTAGAGCGCGAATACAAGGTCACTTTGCGGCATAGACGCGACGGGCTGGCAACGTCGCCTAAAGGTCGAACAAGACGAGAAACATACACTACGCACGTGTTAGAAAGAGACAACGAAATTCCTCTTAACTTTTTAGTGCGAACAGTCTCGAAGTGAGGAGCTCGTGACCCGCGAGAAAGCCGCCGATACAACTCAAATTAGTTTACAAAGGGAATAAGTTATAAACTATATTACAAAGAAACTAAAGCGTGGCTTCTTAAGTGATTTATTTTTTCGTAAAGCCTCTTCATTAATAGACCGTAAATAAAACTTTACATAAATCATAAGTGTGTTTACCAAGTTTGAAAAAAAGTTTAGGCCTATTTCCAGCGGCAGATTCGTTTGTGTTTTAGATTATAGTTAAGTATTAATACAAACCGTTATATATTACTACTAACTTTATATTTTACTTAAGGATTCGCTGTCATGTTACTTATTAATTAATAATATTTTTATTCTCCAAATATTTTTAATTGCATGTATTGCGAAAACGTAATTGTCGATCCTTAATAAGATATATCGGCTATCTTGTAAAAATGGTAGGAAAATCTTTTGGTTTCCGTCTTATGCCTAAACGTAGTAAATATAAAATAACTAATTAATAGATCAATTGTGTTAAAAAACATTATCTATGTATTAAAAACTAAAAATTGTAAAAGATACAAATATTATCGTCAATTCACCGGTGTGGAGATGTCAGACGCGGAGGAAGCAGAAACGCTCATTTAGGCCTAAATGACTGAACTGGCGCCGCAGTGTCGCCCCCCGGTACGTTACTACCGGGTCCGTTTTTGCCTTTATATCCCATTATATTATACGGCTACACAACTTTTAGGTACAAAAACAAATATTAAACACTTCAAAACATATTAACGAAAGTAGTGTATAATTTGGATTACAAGTTTATTGTTGTTTTTCAGTTAAAAACTTAACCGGATCTTGTTATTATGACAAGAAATTTTAAAAAATATTACTTACGTTTATTTATTATAATTATACATTTAAAACAATAAAATTTGCACTCTTATAATAAATCAAATAAAAATACTTATGGATGAACTAATGATAGAATATGTAAGAAAATACGAAGAATTTTACTTTGTCTAAGATTTTATTTTCGATCCGGTATTAATAACAGAAAGCATTTAATTATGCTTACAAATAAATTTTCTCTATTTGCTAGTAAATTTAGAAGTCATGTTATAAAAAATCTAGAATCTTATATTTAGCTACGAACGGTTATATTAACAAACTTAGTGCTCAAATTAAGCGCTAATATTACTTTCAACAAGTAGTAGGTATCTCTTTGTTGGTTTGCAACAATAAACATTGTTCTTTAACTTTAAGAACCTTATAACTTCTGAAGTCACAGGAGTCAGATATGTTATGGATAGTATATATTTAGTATAATTTATATATGTAAAGTTCAGGAAACCTATTTATTATAGAATACTCCTCCTTTCGGCATGAATTCTGGTTGTGGAGAACAAAGTCGAATTTCAGTCAACATCATCGCTGAAACTGCGGTAATTAAAAGGTACCGTATTTAAAAAAAAATATAAAAATGTTAACATCCTTATCAACATTTTTTTGTAACAGTAAACTTTAAAAAAACACACGAAAATTTGGTTTTAGCAATGTTATAAAAGCAGAACATTGATAGTATGAGGATAGTAGATATCCAAGTCTATTTACCTAGTCCAGAAAAAGAATCGAGAATATCCTTCTTAACGTTTACCGGGAACATATCACCTTGCCGCTTTGTATAAAAACTCGTTCACCTTTTAATGCTGTTGGCATTATTTCTTTCATTATTTGATATATTACCGCTGAGTAATAAAACAATACATAGAAGAATAGGTAACTATTTTACACTATCTTCTCTCGGCAGTTATATTGACTTGTGTATTACAGCACATAACAATAGGTGCAAGGCCAAACATAAAATTCGTAGACACTGTCATTCAACCCAGGGTCAAATTAAAGTATATATAACAAAAAAACTTTTCTACAGTTTAAGAATAGGACAACACAACACCAGATTATCGAAAGAGTCTTCGGATTTTAAGGGAGATGGCTCTCATTGCCATCTAAGCAGATGGAAGGAAGACAGTATATACAAAACGATTTCATGTTATCCATAATAGTGAGGACACGAAGTCATTCACTTTCCTCAGAATTGCTTAGGTATATTACAATGTTCCTTCATAATACAATAAGAAGAGTAAATAATTTTTTTTGGGAACAGTTCTTATGAATTTCAAACGTTAGTATTAGATACTTCATCCTATACGCTTCTCCAAATGACTTTTTGATTATTTCAAATGATATATTTTATATACTATAGTATTGATAATTAAAATTAAAAATAATATTTAATCTAAACACTACTTTGATACTAATATTTTAGATAATTTTGACCTACCGCTAAAAAAGTTTACCGACCGTCGGCACTAGTTAGCACCACGATGATCTGTTTGGTTGGTTTGGGGTGTAAAGGGTACCACACAATAATTAATGGAAACTTCACCTGTTCATGGTGCATCTTAGTAATCAACAAACGAAGTTCTGACTCTTAATCAACCCGCATTGGGCCAGCGTGGTAGGAAATAGCCTGAACTCCTACTATTGGGCTATATGTAGATGTCTATTGACTGATGATGTTGAAACTACTTTTCGACGTTAACGTTCTCTTCCGATTATAACCATCTTGGTTTATTCTCCATATTCGATTAATAGCCCGGAATCCGATGCCCAGAGACTATTGGAGCCGACAGAGCAACGTCCTCCGGTTCCTGGTTGCTCTGCTAAATAGTTTACAGTTGCCGAGGAAAGAGTAGGCGGAGAAATACAATACAGACCAGTCCTTATCTCCTGCAGCCCCACCGACTCCACATCAGCAGCACTGCACCGGTTAGAAAGGAAGGCTAAAGAGAAAGGCGAATCGTAATGCCTGCTCTCCTTTCCCTCAGTTATTTTATACCTCCACTACTGCAAAGGGAAGTGGAAACGTCGTTTGGTTTTACTTACCACGCCCCCGCTGTCCATCGCATTCATATGAGGTGTGCTGACCTGGATCGGCCTTCGACAGCAGCCTTTAAAGCCAGTCTGGTAATTTCCTCTTAATTCACCGTGGGTGATCAGGCCTTGACTACTGAACCCCACCGCCACGATAAAACAGAATGCGTATACAACTACTACTGAAAACAAGAGCTTATATAAAAGCAAAGAAATAATTACATCAATGTCAATCACCCACACACACACACACTCACTACAAATGTTATTACTTGTTTAAATAAGTTATACAGTAATGTTAATTGCACGAGAGTTGGAGACCTGGTGACCAACACGGGTCTGTTACCTATTACAGGCACCAGCGAAACACAAACATTGGAAAATGTATATAAATATAAATAAAGTCTGTTTTTTTGGAAATTTCTTTGGTTTCAAATAAATATAACAATTGGCCCGTACAAATTTCTGAAACTTTGGGTACCCACAATTTGGGAACCCGACCACATACCAACAAAATTCAATTGGCTCTGATCCTATCTAAGCGAGATCTGTCTGTATGTCAAATTTCAGCCTTCTACCTCTTGTAGTTCTCGAGATTGAAAATCTGTTGACGGACAAACAGACGGACGGACTTTTTCGTTTCAATATGGATGTCTTGGTACTGTCGCAACGATAAAATAAGTTATATGTAAACGCTGGTTTCTTAATGTCAATTTTGCGATATATCTATATCGGTTTATAAATTTTGGTCGTCTTCCGGTTGGTTGACCAAAATCAAGATATCAAAAATATGCACCGCATCATTAAGGTACTTGGTAACTGTTGGTCCCACTTCCGTTTGGCCTACCATACCGGAAGTACATATAAATAGTATTTTTTAGACGAACAACGTATTTGTATAAGAATAATGTTAAAAATATGCATAGTTTTGGTAATTAGTGATTTTCGGCATCACTTCCAGTTGGCCGATCGGAACCAGATATGGCTAAAAACCGTCTCCGTACCCAAATCAATATTAACGCCATATTTCATTTTGGTCGGTCTTACTGTTTGGCCTGGGCACGATCACAAGGAAATTTGGACACACAACACGCACTTGACTAAATCATAGTCAATACAAAATTGACAATCACATGTTGGTAGTACTCTTATATAGCTTCATATTTGGAAACTAAGGCCATCACGATGGGTTTTGTTCAAGAGTTCCATTCGCAAAGCGTTTTCCGGCTTTTCTTTGGAAAGGACTCTTTCCTTTTCATATCAAGATTAATAGAAAAATAATAAGACTACTGAAAAACAAAGGTCTTTATAATGAAGGAAAGCGTACTTTGAGATGTCAGCGACCAGAATTACCGTCGTGAACCATTACAAAAACAGCAAGGAATCATTGGAAAAGGTACAAAGTACATAAAATTTATATATTCAATACAGTACATACATATTTATATATATACACTCATGTACTTACATAAACATATATAAAAAGGAAAATAAAAGATATTAATTTCATTCAATAACCAAAAATGTTAACTACGGTAAGTGTTATTTAGCTTAAACTATATTTTCATTTTGGAAAAAGATACTAACTTTTGTTACGCCGTATAAAATTTAATTTGTTTACTATCCTACAAGGTGATGAGACGAAGAAAGCATTCACCTGATGGTAAGTGATACGTTTGCCCTCAACAACGTGGCGCTGGTTAAAATGGTATATACTGCACCACATTGCGCTCGTCGCCTTGAGACATGAATCGTTAAATCTCCTTAACCCAGTAATTTTACTAGCTTACAACAACCTTCAAACCGGATTACAGTAATGTTTGCACAGTAGTTTGTCGGCTGCAATAGGAGCCGCAGTACTACGTAACTAGACATTATGAACTATATTAATTAGTTATATACTATAATCTGTAGCGCGATGTTTAAATCTTTGAAAACAATTTTCAACAATACAAAGTAATTAAAAAATTAATAACAATATAAAGAAATTTAAAAATTTGTAATTAAATGCAGATTTTGGGTTTTAATATGTTACGCTTGAAACGTTATGATAATCTATGCTCATTGAACATAGTAATATAAATGTTGCAGTATATACAATAAAAAGACAAAAAGTATATACAATATCTTAATCATGGAATAGATAGATACATAGATAAACTCCTTATTGCTTGCAATAATAATCATCATCATCATCATTTCAACCGATGGACGTCCACTGCTGAACATAGGTCTAATAACAATACAGTATAGTAATATGAAATATTTCACGATTAACATCTTCATTCGATATCAAGTATATTAATAGGACTGATCATAGAAAATATCGTTTCACATTGACTGAAAACTATTTTCACCTTGAAATTTCAGATACCGCGAAATTTGGTTTCTAAACTATTCTAATCACAAGGTACAAAAGACCTAAAGAAAAGCCTAGCCAGAAATACTTGAAAACTTACGGAATGAAGACCAAATAACTTATTATACAGGTCTCTGTTGCCGGAGACCGTCTAGGTAATTACCGCCGCAGCTCCTATTTCTACCGCCAAATAGTAATGTGAAAACATTACTGTGTTCCAGTTTGAACAGTGCTGTATGCTAGTGAAAATACTTTTTTTTTT
>DWLS01006291.1:0-11794 GCA_018246255.1 Pachliopta kotzebuea | reverse complement strand
TTTGTTATTAACTTAACATCATAGCTTGGGGCAGTAGTCACAAGCATGTAGTTTTTAAAAACCCTTCCACCCGATGGTTTAAGATAACTAGTGTCATACAACTTTTACGAAGAGGCAATTGTACTCCATGGCTTATATATTTAAATAACAAAGTAAACTAAATACTTAAATTCCAACCCTTATCAAATTATGACACTAAACAAACTGTCAATTGGCTCCTAAAATTGAGTTATGAGGAAACTGAAAAGTTATTAACTTCATGTTAATTTTAATTTCTTAATACAACAAACGTCTAACGAGCGTTTAATACACACATGAAATTTACACATAGTTACTCAACAGTTACACTTAACACTCGCTTCGGTAACTGAATAAAAAATTTAACCTAATTTTGTGAGAGGACACCGATTTCCTGTAACACAACTTTAAAGCTAACACAGAAGTCATTGACTTCAAAACTGATTTGTAACCTTTTTTGTGATAAATAAAGATTTATTTATTAATCACACAATCTATGTAAATAGTGCGTGCTAAAATTTTGGAGCATCAAATACATTTTTAGCTACTTTCGCGACTAAATTAGCAGGCGGCAGCTGCAAAATCATTGTTTCACCACCAGCTGGTGAATAACTCACTGAGCTGTGGCTTTTTGTACTGCAGCACATACACAATTACATTTCAAGTATATTTCATAGAATGTAAATCATAATATTATTGTGTATAAATTCTTATATCTGTTTATCTGTATGTATGTGTCTTTTTGTGGTAATAATAAACTTTTTATATATATAATTTGCAGCCTTGTCCGCCTTTTTGTTTACTGCTGTCTCTCTTGTACATAATGTTTTTCCTTTTGTTGTTATTATACAAATAAAGTGTAAATAAATAAATAAATTTGCTTTCAAACGCAACATTATTTATTTTTCTAATTATTCCTTTCCTCTGATATTATTCAGGGCTTTTTTTAACAACTACTTACATCATTCAATACTCATGCTATCTTATTATCTATCATCACAAAACTTGGACATACACATATATAATCACATTTACAACATTATAATATTAATGTATCAATCTACATAGTTGTCGTTAAACATATTAATTATTACTTCTTTTCTATTACCTATTTTTCTTCTTCAGTGTTGTGTTCTTTTCTCAGCTCTGTGTTATTTTAAGTAACGTACTTATCCACTGGCTAGTCTATTATATACTTAATGTATCTTTTGTATGTTATGATTGTTGTACCAAAATAAAGACAAAAATAATAATGCTATAAGATCTGATAATATACAGAGCATTGAATCACCGACTCTACATGTACTCTCGTTAAAATCATAACATCTTCTTTTGTGCGCAGTTAAATCTAGATCAAAAATTTATTTAATAATAGTTTTGACAAATGTCTATTCTTATTATGTATGCTGTTTGTTTTTTCCAAAGGAAAACTATAATAAAAGAAATACAAAGGTACACAACTGCTCGTGGTGGACGTTTCTAATAAACAAACTAGGCTCTGACTCCCCACCAACCTGCAATGGGCCAACGTGGTGGGAAAATTCTCGTTACTATTGGAGTAGGCTTATGTCCAGCAGTGGACGTATATCGATTGTTGATGATAACTTATTGGATTTGCTTAAATCTACCTCTACGAGATTTCTAATCACACACATCTAGTATTAAGTTTATATGGTTTATTTTAAGATTTATATTCACGCGATTTGTTACATGTTAAAGCAAGTGATATTAGTTGGTGTTATACTAACTGTATGTAAATTGAACAATTCTGGTCAGGCGGAGAGACTAGACTAGACAAAATTCGAAACGAATACATCATTCCAGTACAGGAAAAGCTTACCGAAACACGACTGAGATGGTACGGCCACGTGACTGGCAATCACAGAAAAGAAGAGAGGAAGAATGCGGCCCTCTATGCGTGAACTAGTATAGTCAATATAGTTAAGAAGTCCCAATTGCCTGAACCGACAACCCAGGACAGATTGTCCTGGCGCAAAAAGATAAGGAGACCCGACCCCACCTAAAGTGGGAAGAGGCAAAGAAGAAGAAGCAGTCCAGATTCGAAGCCGACAACTTCGGAGTGGGAGGCAGGTGTTCAAACCTAGGTTGTGACGACTTAAGTTTATATGGTTAGTATCAATATACGTACGGCTTCATGAAGCGGGTAGTAGAGTGGTGGCGGTACTGAATGGTGGGCGTGGTGGGCAGGAGGCGCGTACGGCGCCGGCAGCGGCAGCGTCGCGTACCGCGGCGGCAGCACCACCCCCACTGGTACCCGGCCCAGCTGTAACACAATACAACACATAAGTAAAACACAAACACAACAAACAGATCATATTTAAACACAACAATTGGCCCATACAAAATTCTCAAACTTCGTGCAGCCACAACTCTACAACCCGATCACATACTAACAAAACTCCAACTGCTCTGATCTTATCTGAGCGAGATCTGTCTATATGAGAAATATTCAGCACCAGCTCCTACACATTGTAGTTCTACAGATTGAAAATTGTTAACGGATGGACTTTGTCGTTGAAATATAGATAGCAGATTTGCTTAGTTATCTATTTAAATAACAACATAATATTAAACATAGAAGTTCTTAATATTACATTATATGAAATAACTTAGAGATGTTCACTTATCACTTATAACAGAGACAAACTCACACATATGTAATGCAATAAAAAGAGTTAAAAACAATTGAAATCCTTTACTGTACATATGTACGCTGTATTCTTGAATACTATTCGCAAGTTTGAAGCCCTCATTATAGTTGTTACATCGATTATATAGAGAGCATACAACGGAAATTCTTAAAATATAGATCAAAGGATCGCTGCGATGACTACGAATCTTTGTGTCGAAATCATCATTTGATGCCGCTAAGTCTCAGATGGGAAAATGCTGACGCCTTTTTCCTTTTGAAAATTATCAACAGTGATGTGAACTGTCCCGAGTTGCTACATGGTGTTCATTTTCAAATTCACTTACATCGAAGAGAAATTATATAAGAAACACGTTTATGTGTCGCGCACCGACCATTCTCGATAAACTTATTAGAACCAATGACCTGGACATATTCTCTAACAGTATTGACTCTATAAGAGTTAAGGTCAATACGTCATTCTTTGGTTCCCAAAAGATTTCTGTGGGATCAATGGAGTGAAATGGTTTTTTCTTTTTTTTCTGTACACATCTAATTTTTGGTTGTTTTTGTTCCTTTATCTAATGTAGTATTTTTGTTTAGATTACTTTTATGTTCTAATGATTCTTGTTTGTATGTTTGTGTTGGGTGAATGTTCATTGTTTGTCGTCTATTTCTTTAAATATGTACTATCTATCGGTGATAACTTGTAAATGGCTTTTGACTTTGTTTAATGTTTTACGTCGTCGTATTCCTAATCACCTGTGTGCTCACGTGATTTAACGTTTGAAGCTGTATACGTATCTGGTGCAGCGGCTCGTCACAGCCCGCGGCCGGCGTTCGCCTCGCCGTAGAGAATCTCGTGTACCTTGATCTGAATCCATTATCCGCCGACATCCCGTCTTGTGTAATCATTCATAGTGATCTTTTAATAATTAATGTTATTCGAGTGTTGCTAGCGGTTATAAAAATATTAAAAAATTGTTAACGAAACCAGAGTAGACTTAGACAATAATCCCATTGAATAGTTATATATACATATTGTTAATAACTGAAAATCGTCATATCCTAAAGGCTTTAACACTGGCTTTCCGATCCGAAAGTAAGTAATTTCTCAATTTAAATGCAGTTAGTTTAACACTAACTAATACCACGCGCTCTGACGGTGAAGGAGAACATCGTGAGGAAACCTACATATCTATGTAATGACCATTCATCGGACTGCTATGTGGAATGGAGAAGGCAATGATAACACCACTACATTATAACTGACTAAAAAGTCATCGTGTGGTTCACTGCACATGCCGATCACTCCCTTTCTCTTCCCTTCCCTTCTTTCCCTCTCCTTCCTTTCCCTTCCACACGACTTAGAAGAAGAATTAGGCGTCTAAACAAGTAAATCGATTTAGATGAGTTTTAGGAAAATAAAACAATCACATCAACATCATCGTCATCAAACAAACATATCAAGTAATGAACCCCTTATCAAGGTTTCCCCAAGAAGCTATAGAATGGAATTCTTCAAAAGCAAATGCCGTATGCAACTTAAGTGGTATAAAAAAATCATTAAAATACTATTTTGCTAAAAGAAAATATTAAATGTTCTGGACAAAGTTATGTAAAAATTAAACTCTTCTTTATATTTCTTAGGATACGGTATTACGGCGGGTGATTGCCTCTCGCCCTTGCTAAAAAAAATTACACAATACTATAAGAAAATTAAGCGGCGGAAACATCAATCACATTTACACAACATTACACACACACAAAACAACAGAAGTTCACAATTTTCCCACGGCTAAGCTCACCATTTGTTACGGGTTATAACGGACACACAATCTCGGCTCGGTAACCAGTGTTCAGTTAGACATCGAATAATTCGTAACCAGTTATTCCGAATGCAGCATTAATTGATGGATTGGGGCGGGCTGGAGGTCGCGATTACGCAGCCACGCATACCGGGCATAATTACGGTCGGACAACAACAACAATAAACCTTCCACAACAACACAAACTGGTCTAGACTTTTAAGATTGAATGAAGTCGACACGTATACAGTCAACTCTCCTATAAGATAGCATCGCCACGAGTGTGAACGAAAATTGCAGTGTATTCTTGTAAATGCTGCAGACAGGTTATCGAGAAGGCAATCAAATAGAATAAAGGGAAAGAAGTAAAGAAAAAAGGAATGAATATAAAAGTAAGCATGTAAAGAAGTGATTAATAAAGAAATGGTACAATTCCATGTCCAACTTTGCGAGTGAAGGTAGTAAAAAAAACCCTCCTATAACGCGGTACTTTGGGAACGCGGTTTCCATATAACGCGGAGTTGAAATTGCGACGGCAGCAGCGCAATTAGCTACTCTTACAGCGCCGTTTCCATTCAGCAGCATCCCATAAGTTCTTCTTGCGTACCTTCCAGCTTAATCCAGCTCATCACTCAGCCGTCTCCATCATCAGTTCCAGTCTTTTCAGAGCTCTCTCGCAGTACGTTTGGTTGCTGACCAAGTCTTTCTGAATTTTTAAATTTAGTCTTGTCTTTTGTATTTCTCTGTTTCTATATAAGACGATACGGATAGTGTGATTTATACTAATACTGAATTTCTTATAGCGCGAACTTCATAGATCGCTTTATACAGTTTCTATACAATTACGAATTAGCCTGATTTGTACGATTAAATCCAAGTTTGTATTAACGCATTATAAGTGGGTTAGCTGTACATAAATAACTCCTTATCTTTTAATTACTGAAAAGTATTTGTTTTGAGAATACTATGTTTTGTTTATGCGTAATTCATACGAGAACACATCACGAGCCGGACAGCCTTGAGGCGGCTTGCACTGTTTGCGCGCACAACTACGAACAATTTTAGAGTCTTCTGAACCAAATATCACGACTAAATGTAATAGAATTCAATAGAATTAGAATTAATAAGTATAATATAATAAACGCCAGTACCGATAGTATGCATATTTTAATCTATAATACGTATTTTTATTATAATATTAGTAAACAGAGTAGAGTGCAAATATTAATGTGTTCTAGTTTGAAAGCCGGCTCTAGCTAGTGGAGTTTGAAAACGAGATGTGCACAATGTGGTATTCCGTTTCACCATCAGGCGATCGTACCATTCGACACATAGATTGGTTAAATAAAAAAAGCGATGTCCCGTCTCTCTGTTGCGCAAGTCCGTGCGCCGATTTCGCCGCGCGTTCGCTGCGCACGCGCATCTCTACGCGAGATTTATCATCTCGTTGCGAAACCTTTGAAAGCTTCTCCTGAGAACGCGTACTGATTATTTGAATTTGTCTTTACATGCCAATTGCCAAACTATATATACTTTGTTTGAATTACTTAACACGATGAAATATAATATAATCAAAGAAATATTCCATTAACTTTCACACCAGACGAGCCTCTTTCTTGAATATCAAAACACAGTTTCTCTGATTATAATAATGTAATCTAATTAATGGGGGGTGTAAGGGATCCCACAACACCTACGGGACCCAAGCCAACCTCACCTACTCGTGGTGTAAGCTGATAATCAACAAATGGGGCTTTAATTCTCCATCAACCCGCATAGAGGAGGCGTGGTGGGAAACGGCACAAATTCTTCCACTATTGGGGGAGGCCTATGTCCAGTAGTGGACATCTATAGGCTGATAAAGAAATATTTATTTATTAGCTACTCAGAAAATTTATTTGTTAGCAAATTTCGCAAACATAAATACTACCTTTGAAATTTATATGTTTTCAATACATTGATAGCGATAATAAAAAAAACTTTAATTACGACTGATAAATTAAGCTCTTGTCACTTATAAAGAATCTATAACATTGCTCGGTGACTATATTGCGAATATAAACTCTAACAAATTATCTATATAATTAGACCAATGATTGTAGTCATTATATTATATTATAAATTTTATGCGCAGTATAAACATTGTCTGTCGCGTGACCAGTTTGTTTCCTTCTTTATTTACATAAACTCCTTCGATCATTTCACATTATTTCATAGCTTAACTCATACTCTTCACATATTATTAATGTTTATTTAAAAAAGAAACATTCAACTAAGTTATTTCGTTGATTCCATAGGAATCCATTAGATTCTCAGAAGGATATAAAATTTATTATCGTTTTACTTAATAACTTCTCGAGCTGTGCAGTTCGTAATCCGTAATGTTTATATTTAGTTCAACGTTTATGAAACATTTATAGATTACAAAGAGGATGTTAAAGATATAAAAACGGTTTTATTATTTCACTGCATTGAGCAAACTATCAAAGTAAAGAGACTTATGATCAGCAACGAACATCTATAACTTGATAATAATATTCTAATACAAAAAATCCAGAATAAAGAATCATTTAAAGATTACTATACAGAAGACGTATAGACCCTATTTAAATGTGACATTATCATTTTGTTTTAGTATTTATTGCTGTATTAACTACAAGTTAATATAATAAATATACCAAATAATATAATAGTAAAGTAGCAATTCGACATGTTCCAAGAAGAGATTTCTTGGACATATGATGCCAATTTCACACTTGACCAACGTTATAGATAAATGAGATTGGTTCCCTCTTTGTGACAAAAGGTCCTGTCTTCCAAAAGTGGGAATATTAAGAGTCTAGAAGTAGACGATATTTCACGATTGTTTAGACCCTATTATTTAACTGATATTTTACTTATATTATAATTTACGAATGGTAGGTATCTGTTATTAGAGACTATCTAGGTAGGTACTGCAGCTCTTGTTTCTACCGCCAAATAGTAATGTGAAAACATTACTATGTTCCGGCTTGAAGGTATGCTGGTGAAATAACTGGGGTAGTGAGACTTAATATACGTGTCAAGAAATCTAGGGTAATTTAGTGTCGCTTAAACACATCCGAATAGCGACATATGAAAAAGGGTGGTATTAACACCTCGTTATGGGAAAGCTTTGCCTCTAATCGCACGGAGTGGAGATTTCTTGTGATAAACAAAATGAAGATATTTGAGGGCAACATGATCTTGACACCAGAAGTAAGGAGTTAAAAGCTCGATCAACTGTGGCGATTAACTATAAGTACAGAATTGGAATATTAACGTGTCCAAAGTGTCACATGAGGTCGCATGAAAGAAGAAATAACTGAAGCAGTCGCCGTAGCCGAAATCGATCTGGAGGATACACACACAAAATTTAGTGCTGTCCATCTTAACTAGCGACATGTTATATACAGGCATATCACTTAGCACCAAGTGAACGTTTGACTCAACACGAGGCTTCATTTAATAAAAGAAAATTATGAATGAAATGTTTTAAAATTCAGCAACTTCAATTAATGTGAAACATATAATCCATACATACCGCGACAGAATTTAATTTAAAAATAAATACTGTAGACAGTGTTTAATAAATTAGATTTTTCTTAACATTCAAATTTTTTTGTAACTAAGTTATATTTACTATGTGTTTAATTATCATATGTACTTATATATTTCTTATGTACTATTGTATTGTCGTCTGCGTCTATAATTGTATAAATAGCATTTAAACATTGTACTGTACATTTTTGTGTCTATGAGTTCAAAATGATGTTATTTAGTTGACGCAACTTAATAAATAAATAAACTTAATTTCATTTGGTTTTATATTTAAATAGAAGTAAAGTGTAATAAATAAGCAAGTGTCACTCCCTGAAACATCGGCCAGTTATCTAATTAAGTAGACGGCGGAAGAAAGTACGATAGCCGGAAGTGTTGTGCAAGAACCGCGCGCCCATACAACATGTGTTCGGATATATTCAGCGAATCACGTGTACTAGGAACTTTCCAATTATCCAACGCGGACCACTCTTACACAACCTCCACGATATTGAGATAAATTTGTTTATGCATAACACATAAATAAACTTTAATAACTTGTTTTATATAAAAATGCTAATTTCTTTTTCTTTACGTTAGACAACACAACCTAGTTAAGAACTTCATTGTTGCTTATTAAAGACCTGTTCGTTCGTGGACTTAGACCTGCCTTATCACTATAGCCATTTGTCTCTTTTCCTTTTAACTTATCTGAGGTTTTGGTTTTACTGAAAATTTATCTCATGTCATCAGCTGTTATTTCGTAATTTGATGCGGAAATCAAACAATAAAAATAAACTTTAATAAAGACTATTTATTATTCAACTATAGATAAAGCGTATTATTTATTGATAGATTCTTGATTACATTCCGTCATAGATTTTTTAATTATTAAATATTTTTTACAACAAAATATTTGGCGGGTCTTATAAGCGAAAGAAACAGCTTGTATTATACTGACCAACAATTACGCTGTGTGGTCGCTAATAGAGAAAACGGCAGCGATGAGAACAAAAAACGCATCACGAGTTTACTCGTGACAGGTCAACAATGTGTTAACATATACTAGGTAATAGAAGTTGTTATATAAAAAAAACATACTAAAAGGAAGTTAATTAATAATGTTACTTCTGCGATATACTTTTTGATGTAAGAGGTCACACGGAATAACTCGTGGAATCCAAGCCAACCTTTCCTGTTAATCAACAAACGAAACTCTAGCTCCCCACCAACTGGCTTTGAACCAGAGTGGTGGGAGATGACTCAAATCGGAATATTGACGTATGTAGTACGTACGACGGAATGGTACGACGGAAGTAGACGTATATTGGCTGATGAAGAAGATATACTTTTTGAAACTACTTGAAAAGTTTTCTGCTGCAAACTCTTTTGATAAAAGGAAAGTTGAATCCCTGCCAACCGTTTTAAATAAATATTGTTATAATACATTGCGCTTGTTTAAGTGCCAACGTCATAGGGCCCTTAACTTTACAACACGAATGGAAAGAGTACAAAGAATTGTGCAACTTGTGGACCAATGAAATATTTGTTGTGAGCGCGGACTGAATACGCATCGGCTATTGGCCGACATTATAGATGTTGCGAAAAACTACAGAAACATTTATTGAACAAGTGCTTTGAGTTATTTATTGAGAAACAGTTACAGTAATAGATATGATAATAAATTAATTAGAAACATTTGAAAGGACTTGCTTAAAACATAACAAGAGAGGAACACCACGCAGCTGAGGTCTCAATATTCTTCATTAAGTGCTTCTCCATTATTGGAGGTTGGCTGCCAAGTTTGGGAATTTGTATCTATTCGAAACACATGGAAGTTTTGCTCTACATTGGTGACACCGGTCCACTTCCTAATGTTTCGCATCCAGGATTTTTTGGCGCCCAACGTATTATTTACTTTCAACTGAGCCTGCCATAATAACTTGCATTAAAGGATATTAGAGGTCCCACTCAACAACTGCCAGGATATTAGCCAACCTCGTCTGCTCGCAATGCACACTGTCAATCAACAAAAGAGGCACTATCTCTCCACCAATCTGCATTGGACCAGCGTGGTGGGAGACAGTCCAAATGCCACCACAATCAGGACAGGTCTATTATGTCTTATTACTTATCCTATTATCTCACTATAATATTCTAAGAATTTGTGGTGACCTAGGCCTTCATTTGCAAAACAACTAATGTGTACGATGTAATATTTCAGCATCGTACGATTATGTTAGAGATGGTATAAAAATGAATGAATAAACAAATGTAGAACTTGTGGTAGTAAATGAGTGTAACTGATGGCGACACCAATTTAAAAAACGTAAAATGAATATTATTCATTTAAATAGAATGACCCAAACGTAATTCCATACCACGCATATTTTCTTAGATAATTGTTTATTACAAATAGCAATAAACAATTCAGTTCTATGCCGAGGATTCGTCATTACGAACCTAGCAAAGTGTTACCTTCTATGTAATCAACTGAGGAGTAATATCTTTAAAATTAACAGTTTCAGTATTGTTGGCGCAATTAGTTTTTTTATTTAAATGGGTTTTATAAGAAAAATATGTTAATAACTTGTCCGTGATAATATCCGCAAAGTCGGCGAACGTTCAAAACGACTCAATTAAAACGGGTCCGCTGAATAACACCGGTATACATTTTCGTAAAACTATTTCCATATCACTTTGAATAAAATCTGCTGGTTTCAATTCGAGAAGTTTGTACACTCGCCTGACGAAATGTAAGGAATATTTACACAACACCACTTCCCGCTCGTTGTCCTATTAACCTGTTAACCTGGAAGTTCTCGTTCAAATTATGCAACATGTACCGGGCGCGTATTGTTTCACTAGGACATGTCAATACATCACGCCCTGAGACAGTCATTTTATATTTATATATTTTAATATATTCATAAAATGAATAATAAACTATGAAATGTATATCGTTTATTAATAATTTTGAAGTACAAAAGGAATCACAAAACAATTCAAAGCAAGTAAACAAAATAGAATTATACAATAGATACACATAAAAATTCAAAACTAGTTTTCTGTGTGATATATTTTAAAAGAATTATTAATACATAATGCTACACTACAATTCGGACATCAGTAAGTAGATTCATTTCCTTCCTTTTTAGTAACACACTCGATATTTTCGGGATTTAGATTTTCCTGTATCACTTTTCATTTGCTCTGTTGAGTCTGTCAGATATTCACAATGGAGAAATCGTTCTGATTCTATGCGAATAGAATTATAACAATTCATGTCGAGACACGAATGGATGACGTAATATCATAGTTGAACGGAAATATACGTCCCTTCCGTTCCAGGGCGCACATTCATTTTTGTAGACGTATTCATATGTTTTACCCGTAATCGATATCGTTTACGCCTGACGAATTTACACGTCTTGTACGGTTAACAGGTTAATAGAGGCCATCATTGTAACTTCATTGGCTATATCACCTTTGGAACTAGAACACATTGAACCATAATCGTATTCAATTACCTAACTAACAGCTTACACGATTTTATTTTTAATTTTGCAAACAATCAGTGGAGTGGAACTTAACGTGATTGCTGGTTCCGGTAGACAGCTACTAATAGGTTGCACCATCAGGGTGTAGGGACTGTTTTTTTTTTTTTTTTTTTTTTTTTTTTGTATGGGGGTTTTTTGCGGGGGGGTTTTGGGGGGCCCTTTTTTGGTTTTAAAAAAATTGTTTGTTTTTTTAATTTTTT
>DWLS01006290.1:0-11795 GCA_018246255.1 Pachliopta kotzebuea | reverse complement strand
AATTCTCATCTGTCGGAGATCGTCTAGGCAGGTGTTTATATATAGTGCAAATAAGACTAAAAATATAGAAACTTTAGTAAAATTTTTTTAAAGTGAAAATAATTGAATAGTGCTAGTTCATGTATGATCACCGATTTTTAAGAAGTTCAACAAAATCTATTTGCAATGTATCTTAATCCAGCAGTGGACGTCCATCGGTAGAAATGATGATGATGATGAATGTATTTTAAAGAAAGATAATGTAAAAAGAAGGTTTAACAAAAAAATATTAAATTCAAAACACTCTCTCTCTCTACTCTCTGTCATTCTTCCAGTTAAGGATAACCTGAGGAATTTTTCCAATCTTTATACTTCTCCTTTTCTTTATTGTTTTATTTATAATTAACTATCTTATATGTAAATTGTACTAAATTTAAAACAGATCCATTGATTATGAAATATCAAAACCAAAAATCATTTAAATGACTATTACTTATTTGATATTTTAATATGCTTCGAAATAACAAGTCTTAGTAATATTCGTTTACTATAGAGGAAGACTTAATTTATGTTTTGATGATACAAGTGACGCATTATGACTCAAGGGCGAAGTAACACGAAGACCAGGGGACTTCACCCTTAACTTTAACTTATTACTACGCACATGGTAACATAAAATAACTTATGTATCATCATCACCAATTACACGCCCACAGCTGGACATAGGTCTCCCACAAAGATCACCACTCCGATCGGTTCAACGCTGTCTGTATCCAGAGGTTTTAGGTGACCTTCACCAGATCCTCAGTTCACTTAGTATGGGGTTTCTTTAAAATTTCTTTTTAAATGGTAAATTTGCTTATCGATGGTCTATTAAGTTTATAGTTAAGAGTTATGATAAATTAATCAATTAAGAGACGAAAAGAGCAAGATGATCAATACGTTCACCTGATACACAGCACACAATGTTCTCTTCGTTTTGAGACCTAAGATATAAAGTATCGTTACCCCAGTAATTTCACTAGCATACAGCACCTTTCAAACCGGAACACAGTAATATTTATCTGCTGCAATAGAAGCTGCGGTGGTACCTATACGGTCTCCAGTAACAGAGACTTACCACGACATATTTCCAGACTACTGTATGGCAGTAATAATATATGGTACAGTTTATCCTGCAGCTGATAAAATACAATATGATAATGTCGAAACATCTTAACACTTACATTATTTATGTTAAACAATATAACTTATCAACACCAGTAAAAAATTGATAAAAAATCTTAACACAATCTCTATAGAAGACTGGACTTATACTAGTACTTACTACTAATATGAATGATTTGAAATTTCTCGTTGTAACTTCTTAACTTTCACTTAAACACTAGTAATTTTAGTTAAGTAAACACTAAGTAATACAGCAGTAAACTGTTGTAAGCTCGTCCGTTTATAATATAACTAATAAATAGAAATTGAGCATGTTTGTCTGTCGCTCCTCATTTGGGGCATGGTTTAATGGGGCTCCAATTAAAATATAATATCGTTACTGTTTGCGGTGATTAATTGTTAAATAATTATAACGACAGTAATTGTTATTAATACAAAAAGAAATAAATAAATAAAAGATGTTAATAGTAATGTGTTGTACTCCTCAAAATGGTTTCTATGGTCATTAGACGAGATGCTCCTACTGTTCTTTTGTGTTTAGTCTAATTCAGAAAACGACAACCTTCAAACATACTAAATTGTTTATTTCTATTCGATTAGACGATGATACGAGTAAGGCGTTCACCTGATTGTAAGTGATTCGCTTGCCTTTAGGTCTGGTGAAGATAGTATACACAGCACAACATTCGTCGTGTTGAAGCAAATAATATTAAGTCTCGTTACCCCAGTAATTTCAAACAGAAACACAGTAATGTTTCCGCAGTACTATTTGGTAGTAGAAATAGTAACTGCCTGTAACCTACTACCAGTTAGTTTCTTTTATTATTAGTTGGTGTTGTACTAACTGCACATAAACTGAATAATTCATTAGTACCTTAGAAGTGCAAGGTTGGCTTTCAAACCACTAGGCTATCACGAATTACCACCAGTTAGTTGTGAGTGCGGTAAAGGTTCGTCTTCATAATACGAAGATCCGTCAACTCGCGTTTAGTTTCCGGTGAAGGAATACCGTGAGGATATCGTCATGTTTCAAATATAACAGCTTTCAAGGTCACGCGATTTCCGTCATAGCTTACTATATAGATTTGGTTAAGCTTGTACATCATCATTAAGCATTGATGTCATGATCATCATCAGTCGATAATCGACAACTGCTGGACTTCCCCCCGCTCAAAGACCTCCACCCCAATAGTTCCTACGCTATCTACAACCAGCAGATTCCCACGACCTTCAAATGATCAAAAAATGTTCAATCCCTTCAAATTATCACCTAGGATAAGACTGATGATAAATTTACTCCACCGGAAACCGTCTAAGTAACCACCACCGAATCTATTTCTATTTACTTTACTGCTTTATCTTATTAATATTATTACTATTTACTATTACTATTCATTTATATATTAAATAGAGCAGTAATATCGCTGCGTGGAATTTTAATTTGCTTACGACACGCCACTAATAGGATTCGTTTCGATGCATGGTAAAGGCAAAAGACATTGTATGGATAAAAAGAAATTGTCTTTATTAATAGTATTATGAAATAATGTTTGTCTAACATGAATTTGTTATATGTCAAATGTAATATATTTGTATATTTTGACCTTCGTTGACATTGACTTCAGATCAACCTCAATAGAAAACGTTAGTCATAGGTAATATTTGAGCAGCGTGATAGACAAGTCCAGTAAGGTTTCTAGGGCGTTTCAGGTAGAACTCAAACTTTAACACCGTGTATCCGCCGCTTGGCTCAAGTGGCGAAAGCTTACTGGAGTTACCTGCGATGCCAAGCTACCTATTAAACTTAAGGGACTAGTTTATAGGTCTGTGATAAGACCAGTTCTCATCTATGGAAGCGAGACATGGGCAGTAATAAAAGAGCATGTTCATTCCATTCACACGGCCGAGATGAAAATATTGAGGTGGATGTACGGAGTCACAAGGCTCGATAAGATCTGCAACGAGTACGTTCGCGGTAGCCTTGGAGTGCGCGATATTGCCGACAAACTACAAGAAAGCCGGCTGCGGTGGTATGGTCATGTTAAGAGGGTAATAAAACGCTTAGCCTCTGATTACCCGGTAAAAGGCGGAGAGGAAAACCGAGGTTGTGCTGGCTGAGTGTAAATGCTAGAGGCATGGAAAGCTGCGATCTCAAAGCTAGCGATGTCCGGGACAGAGCGAAGTGGAGCGAACAAAGTCGGAAAGCAGACCCCGTCAAAAAACGGGACAAATGCTAAGAAGGAGAGGACATAGGTAACACTTACAAAAGCAAGGAGATATATAAATAGTATAAATATAAAAATAGAAATGTATATATGAAAAAAGAGGCGATGAAAAATGCGTTCATTTTATGGTAAGTGTCCAGGCTTGCCCATAACAAGGGACTGGTGAAAATGGTATACACAGCACCACATTGCGGACATCGCCTTGAGACATAAGGTGTTATCTCGTTACCCCAGTAATTTCACTAGCATACAGCACCCTTCAGTATACACAGTAATGTCTGCACAGTACTGTTTGTAGGCTACAGTAAGAGCTGCGGTGGTACCTAGACGGTCTCCGACAACAGAGACGTACTATTAGTGAACTGATCAAAAGGTGATCTATAATTTGTGAAGATACAATTTTTTTAATTGTATATTTATAGTTAAAGAATGAGAAGCTTTGGATAAAATTCGTCACAAATGAGTCAACGGCTAAGTAAATCTTTAATATATATATGTTCCTAAGTAAACTCTGAGTCAGAGGTGTGAGAGACGTTTTCGTGAGGGACACAAATATACGTGACCAGCAAACACGAATATTTTGAAATCATCTTTTTTTTCGACTATACAAGCAATCCGTTTACCTGATAGTGAGTGATACTATAACAAAGTAGCGCTGGTTAAGATGGTATACACAGCACTGCACTCGTTGCCTTCAGACATATGTTAAGTATCATTACCCCAGTAATTTAACTAGCATACAATACATTTCAAACTACAACACAGTAATGTTTGCACTTTACTGTATATAGATACAGAAGCTGCGATTGTACTTATCTAGAGAGTCCAAGGCAATAGATTCGTTCTAAAAACAAGTCATACAAATGAGAGCCGTAGTATTCAGGGTGAACACGCTTCACAAATTTATACTGTCTCAATGTCATTAACCGCCAAAATTGAGGTTAAGTGTTAACCTTTTATTTGTAAACAAAGTTTTCCCTAATAAATAGCTAGAGTAATTGTCGATGCTCAACACCTGATTAGAATTAGAGTAATGAGATCTTAATCAACTTTTAAATCAGTTGACTGGTCCTCCAGGTTCCGATTCCAGAGAAATTTTCCCTCACGAACAATCAAATTACGGAATGAACTCCCCGCCGAGGTTGCCGAGGTTTTCCCAAAGAACTACGGAATGGAGTCCTTCAAAAAGAGTACTGCAGGCGTCTATAGGCTACGGTAACAGCTTAATGTCAGACAGGCCGTACGCCTGATTACTACCTTCATTATCAGCCCATAGATGTCCACTGCTGGACGTAGGTCTCTCCTAATAGTCCGGGGTTTTCGGCCGTCTTTCATAATGCTGGCCTAATGCGGTTTGATTGAGAGGGTGTACCTCGAGCAGGTAAACTTGATTTGGGGCGTATTCTTGAAATACTGCAGATCGGAGGCCATTAAGTGGAATAAAGGATGACAAAAGATAAGAAAAAAAAGGATGGAAATTAAAAAAATAGGAGATCAAAAATACGACAAGCAATAGAAGAAAAATAGAAGGATGTAATAGTTAAGTAAAGAATAAGAGATAGTAAAATTCTCTGTCCAACATTGCGGAGGAATGAGTATTAAAAAAAACGATGATGGTTTCGGTCTCGAGCGTTTTGTGTGGTATAAAAAAAATTCTGATAATTATGATAAACAGTAGGAAATATTTTAAACTGGCAATAACATAATATATATAAAATTAAATTCGGCTAAAAATATAATTATCGCTTAGTAACCACTTCCGCGCGCAACAATCGCGCCAATGTTATGAATACAGATTAAAAACGAATCAATTAAACGTTCGTGATTTTTTAAATATGGCGGTCAAGGCGATAACGGTCACTTATTTATTATTAAAAGAACATAACGTTTCTTTCTATTATACTAGTACAATAAAATCTTTATTTATTACAACGGTTATTATATAGATAATGATTAATGTTTGTGTTTCTTTATTGCTGGTGCCCGTTGATATTTTTTTATTGTACATTAAATCATTTTGAAGGTCTTCATTAACTCTAAATTTTATACAATCTTAAATTCTATCTATGTATTTAAATTACACTTACATATAAAGCATACAAAAATATATATGTTAACGCGCTCATCGTTCATTATTGTAATGCTAAACAGTAGTATTAATTTTTTTTTTAATTTTAAGAGAACTATAATTAATTAATTTAATAAGACAAAAACATCATTTTATGTTTAAGTATGTAGTAATGATGTAGTGTAAACATTGTTAATGTTATTATTTTATTATGGTTTAGAGCAGTGTTTCACAATGGCACAGTTCTATCATTTAGGAGGCAATCTGATTTTTTAAAATATTAATTAATACCATTTTATAGTTTTTTTTGGTGGGCACGGGAACAAAATCAAAAAGTCCAAGGGATACAAAGAATTTTTTTTACTAAAAACTGGGTAATACCCGCCGCCCATACTAAGAAGGTTGGGAAACACTGGTTATTCAAGAAATAATAAAACCTATAAACAAGATGACCTGTCACTTGATAACATTTTGAAGACCTGTCAATAATTGAGTAAATACTTCTTAATTTACCAAATACGTGGACTGTATGGACTAAAGTCCTTTGCCTTTCCTTTTAGGGATAAATTAATATCATCATCATCAAATACGTGGATATACTGGAGTCGGCGCAATTGCTGGTCTAATGTATAAAACTTATAGACAAAATAAAGGTTATTATTCAAATACTCAAGGTATTGAAATCTAGACCTTTTTAATCTATATTAGTATAAACAGAATAAACAACATAATAGGGTAGGGAGCTCTGCGGGGAATAGAAACGTCAGCAGTAAATTGTTTTGATATTTACACTAATGTCAACTTTCCTTGTGTAACCCCGGAGCAAATGCCAAGGCATTGTGGCATCATATACCTACGACAGATATACTATGAGAGATATATAAAAGTATTATATCCCCTATATGTCAATATTGAATTTTTTATACTTTTCTCTGATATTATTCAGACCTTTTTATCCTATTATTTACGTAATTTAATACTATTACTATCTCATTATCTACCATCACAAAACTTGTTCATACACATATATACATATAATCATATTTATTTATTCTTATTTCTGTTATTTACTATTGTACATATCTTTTGACGATATTTTATGAACTTTCCAAAACTTTCAACATATCCCGAAATAATGTTTTTAATGTTATAAAAATACCTAGTATATTTGAAGTAATATTTTATTTATGGTTTACATATACATATAGCCATATTTTTTTTTTACTGTAATACAAATTTTTGCAAAACATTTCATAAACTAATTTTAGTTTTATTTTTATTTATAACTTAACTTAATATAGATATTAAATTATTTACCAGACACTGGTAGTACTTATAAATATTATTGAAAAACACTCGTTTATATATAATTTTTTTTGTAAAATTTTGCTTTAACTTAAAAAATTATCCGTCTTGAGTAGGACTAATAAATTTCTATATATTTATTCAAATATTTTCTTTGTATATATTTATTTACAAGTGTATGTATAAGTTTAAACATATGTATGTATATTGTATTGTATATATAACATTTATGTTTTATTTCGTTTATATCTATATCAATGTATTTATAATACTATTATTTTTTTGTTGCTCCTATATTTTTTTTCTTTTTAATTCTCTTTACATACTGAAAATTTGACTTTAAGAGAAAGCCTTGTTGCATTATGTCCCTTTTTTGTTCACTGTATCTTTTGTATATATATTTTGATTTGTTGTCTGTTGTTTTGTTTGTGCAAAAAAGTATATATAAATGAAGTGCTTTTTTTGTGCGGAGGAAGAGAGTCGACGTATAATTGAAATATGTAAACTGGTAGTAAATGGGGACGTATGAATATTTAATTAGTATTATGACTAGTATGTATGACGATAAGGTATACCCCCCTCGGTTTCCAGCTGGGAATCTGACGTCACATGATGCACTGACACATCCTCGTTGGTGCACCGCACAACCGACATTGGCCGTGTGACCTAAATTAAACGCATAGGCTTAAATAATAATTTCCTACGGCTCAACGTTCAGGAAATAACCAGATAACGCTCATGTTGCTACTGTACTGACCTTGATACTGGAACCCAGTCAAATTCAGGGTCCACGCTTGGATGATTGACGGTTTTTCAGATACATTTAGCGACGAGGCTAGTAGGGCTTTCATCTGATGGTAGGTGATACACAGCAACACATTGCGCTCGTTACCTTGATACGCATGATGCTAAAACTCGTTACCCCAGTAATTTCACTAGCTCACAGCATTTCAAACTGGAATACAGTAATGTTTGCGCAGTACTATTTGTCTGATTTGAACTACTGTGGTACCTAGACGGTTTCTGGTATCAGAGACCTACAACCAGTATATAGTGCAATCAAAACAAGTCCACTCATGTCATGAAACTACTTTCTATGATACAATGATTTGATATGAAGTGATAGAGTCTTATCTGTTGATAAATGTATGTAATGAGGTATTGGTTAGTATATTTACACAACGACAATACACCATTATAAGCAATTTCTCTAGCTTTAGACTTTGATATACAACTTACATAGCAAGACGTACTAAAATGTAATTGATCGAAGAAAAATCTTTTGAAATATTTACATAACTTGATTTACATTGCTAAGTATATTCATCATCATCATCCGATAAACGTCCACTGCTAAACATAGGCTACCCCCAAAGACTTCCACTCCGATCGGTCTTGTGCTGTCTGCATCCAGGGGTTCCACCTTCACCAGATTGTCGGTCCACCTTGAGAAGGTTCTTCCAGCATTACGTTTATATACACGCGGCTCCCATTCTAGGACTTTACTACTTCATCGGCTGTCAGTGTTTCGAGTAATACGCCCTGCCTATTGCCACTTAGTTCATCATCAGTTCAATGTAAATATGTGGTATATACATAAAAGTATTCCACAATACAAGTTCCAAATGAGAAAAAAAAAACCTGCATAGCGTGTCCGAATCAGTCCATCGAACAATTCATTATTACTCGGTCACGACAATCAGCACAGTTATGGCACACCAGGCCTTGTACCAACGGAATAAGGTTTTGTATGGTCTAATGGCAAATCTATTTCGGGCTAAGTTTTTATCAATTTCCTTTAGCGACGTTTCATTTGTTAATGTCTTTGTCTGAATGATGAATATTAAGCAAGACAACTTTTGATGAAAACAAAAAATCATCAATTTTACGACTTTCTTTCTTTTCTTACCTATAGACTTTTTAATCATCTCTGATTACGTCGGGTTCTTTATTCTGCCTGATTTCTTCCTTTTATTTTTACATCTTCATTTTTATGTACATTCTCATTATCATCTTTTATATTGTATTTTCCTTACATTTCTTTTCTTCTTCCATGCATAATCTCTCACTTCAGTCATCGCTTTAAAACTTATAGACTTCTGAAATATCACTACAGTAACAGCTCACTTAATATACCCAGTGTTTGGAGCATCAATTTTAAACCTGTTGTTTTTGGAATATATCAGTTTTTTTATGATCCTTTCTATAAGCTCAAGCTCATTGAGGATAGAAATTTGGTTTCTTGAAGTCTTTCAGCTTGCAGCTCCGATAGAGATATACATTCTACTAATGATAGGTCTTCGTTGCCGGAGATCATCTAGGTAGGTTTACCAGTTTCTGTTTTTACCGTCATATAATAATGTGCAAATATCACTGTGTTCTAGTTTGAAGGGCGCTGTTTGCTAGTGAAATTACTGGGGTAACGATACTTAGCACCTAATGTCTTAAAGTGACGAGCGCAATGCGGTATTGTGTATACCATCTTAACCAGCTCCTCCATGTTATATGCAAGCGAATCACTTACAAGTAACAATCAATTTAAAACTAAGAAGATGAGATTATTGTCATGTAGGATTAGGCGAGCTACTAAGTCTTCTAACTCCTACAGCAGTTCTCCATGTATAAGTAGAGAGATTTAGTATTGTTTATAACAAAAGCAATAAATTATAATGCGAGGACAACTTTATTATGCTCCTCGTCTTAGATGTAATCAGCTCTCCACACAAACGTATAAATTATTCATTAAGAGGCATATTAGCAATTTTATTAAGGTGTAGAAGCGCGTCTTCCAACAGTAATACCAGCTTTAAACATTAAATAAATCATCAAACATAAAAAAATCTTGTTTATTGTCTAAGACCGTTAAATTTTCGATAAACGACTAATATCTTTTTGTTCTTCTAAGTCATATTTCCTCATGACTGAGGGTCGTAATCATCATGTGTATTGAACCACACGACGTCTTTTTAGGCAGTTGTAATGGAGTGGTATTGCCGTTGCCTTCTCCATTCCATATACTAATTCGACCACGGATGGTCATCACATATATATGTTGGTTTCCTCACGATGTTCTCATTCACCGTCAGAGCGCGTGATATTAGTTGGTGTTATACTAACTGTATATAAATTGAAAAATTCATTAGTGCAGTCCGAATTCGAACCCGGTACCTTTGAAGTGGAAGACCGACGTTCAAACCACTAGGTTATCACGATTTAGGTTTAATATAGTTTAGTATATAAAAGGTAAAGACTAGAAATGTCCAAACCACTACTAATATGCCTGTAGCCGAAAATAGAGTTAGGTGGCGTTCCTTGGGAGAGACCAGGTCTACCAGCAGACTGCCTCAGGCTGATGATGATTAAGCAATCATTATTATTTCAGCAGCTAAGTAGTGTTCTTAATTGGTTTAGTAGTAGGTCTCTTCTGTCAGAGATCGTCTAGGCAGGTACCAGAGCAGTTCATATATTTTTTTCCCATTCCCCTTCATGCTTAAGGGTCTTTGTGTGTGTCTTTTCTTTTATTATTTTTCTCTCTTTCTTTCTTTTCCCTAAAAATTTTCTGTTTCATTCTACATGTTTTCTATCTTCCATAACTTGCTACATGTTTTTCTTTTTCTTCCCTCAGGCATCACCTCTCAGACCAAAGTACGATGTATTAAATATTTTTTTTTACATTTTTCTTTCTTATCCTATTATTTACATTTTCATTAATCCGTCTTTTTCTTTTATTTACACTATTTCATTTTTACTTTTGTTACAATTTTAAGACTTATATTAAGGGCTAGTTTTGTTTCTTTTTTTACCATTTGTACTATAACCTTTCCAAATTTTAGAAATATACAGCGACTTCCGTCATCACTCATCAAGTTCCTATTATTACCGCCGAATAGTAATGTACCGCAAATTATT
Organism: Pachliopta kotzebuea; assembly: GCA_018246255.1. Taxonomy (NCBI): domain Eukaryota; kingdom Metazoa; phylum Arthropoda; class Insecta; order Lepidoptera; family Papilionidae; genus Pachliopta; species Pachliopta kotzebuea. The sequence goes on along the minus strand of DWLS01006290.1, from coordinate 1,142 downwards.
ACTGAGTCTTGTTTGAAGAATCTTGTATGCTAGTGAAATTACTGGGGTAAGGTTTAACAACTAACGTCTCAAGGCGACGAGAGCAATGTGGTGCTGTGTCTTCTTAATCAGGGCCACGTTGTTATGAGCAAGCGTATCACTTACTATCAGGTGAACGCCTTGCTCGTCGCCTCGTCGAATAAAAAAAATATATGGCTCAAATCTATCATAAAAACTTTCTATATTCACAACGAATTTTATAACGAAATCGATTTTAGACATATCGAGATAAATCCAGTCATTTATCTATATCAGGTTTAATGTGTTCACTTTAAATATCCGATATTATACCGAATCGAAAATAATATGCTAATATTGTAACTGTTACTTGAATAGAGAGTTTCTAATTTTTTTTTTTATAATAAATTATTAAAATATTATTCAAAATCAACATACAAAAGTTTGTTGTCATTAATAATCATTTATATAGCCAGCGGATCAAACTTGACAAGCAACTGATTGTCATTACGAATCAACGGCAAGTATTAGAAGAAAAAGACAATAGATATATAGATATAGATAGATACTGGTGGTAGGTCCCTTTGGCAGGATACTGTCCAGCTCCTATTTTTACCGTCATATAGTAATGTTCGCATATTACTGAGTTCCGGTTTTTTTAATGTTTACAGTCACGCGATTTGATACATGGATTAAAGCACGTGATATTAGTTGTTATACCAATTGCATGTAAATTAAAAAAATTCATTGATGCAGGCCGGATTCGAACTTGGTACCCACGGCGTGAAAGGCCAGCGTTCAAAACATTAGGCTATCAAGGCTCAATGAGTTCTGGTTTGCTATTCACCTGTTTGTGGTGCACCCTGCTAATCAACAAACAAAGCTCTGGCTCCTCACCAACCTGCGTTGGGCCAGCGTGGTGGAAGACGGCTCAAATCTTCCTGTACGTCTATCAGCTGATGAAGAAGATCATTAAGTTATTGTTTCATAGAAAAGATTTTTTTTTGTCTTTTCTATTATGACGTTGAACATAGTAGTATTTATGGATTAAAACTGATGAATATAGAGAACGGTAGATGGGGCTGGATTGGCTTTCCAGATAGGCCATGGACCTTGTGGTCCGCGTGCCCAGCATCAGATGAGCT
>DWLS01006289.1:0-11798 GCA_018246255.1 Pachliopta kotzebuea | reverse complement strand
CAACGACCGGCCGGTCCCGGCAGAGACCGGACTTCTCCCTCTAAAGGGGGACTTCTCCGGCTAATAGAGAAGTCCCGGCGACGCCGCTTCGGGTTAACGGGGGCAGCAAGAGGAGGCGTTGATACCGTCGCCTGCGGAGGGAGGAAGCCCCTGGGCTATCCTCCCTAACCCGCTCGTCGACCTCCTTCTGGGACAGGACTGTCTCGCAGAAGGAGGCCACTGCCGTTCAGGACGTATGCTCTACATTGGGCAACGCTTGCAATATTAAATTGGGACCGCATGAGCAAGAGATCCATGATCCCAAATTGCGCAGTGCACAGTTGAACACAATCAAACACAAAATGACAACTCGAGTTATTGACCCTAAAGCACTAGATCGTACTGTAACGTAATGTACTTCAACAACTAAATATGAAAATGCTGATTTTTTAAATTAAACCTTTTTATTGGTAACATGTTGACAGGTTACGTGAAGTGTTCACAAACAACAACAACAACAACAACAGCATAATACCAGCTACCTCCCAGTCCTAAGCCCGGGGGCGCTCGCTCGCTGCTGCTGCTCGTACGTAACCGCTGACACATCCGCGTATACCGCAAATGTTACTGTTCTCAGCAGAATTTCTACTTTAAAATTGAACTGCTTCACACAAACAATGGTTAAATTTATATTACTACATACACACGCATATCGAAAATTTGATCCGTGTCTAATTTTCAACAGCTACGTTCGTAGACTTGAAACGACTAGAGATACCTGCAGTTAATAGAATACTTTACACACGATATTACTCATGTATACTTACACACTCACATCACTCTCACTTTATACTACACAGATTAGTTTAAAATTTATTCAAAATTTTATTGTTAATAATAATAAAAAATTACATATAATGTAATGAGAGAATAAGAAAATAGCTCCTAATGTTGTGAGAGGACACTGACTTCTGTATCACAGGAGCGCATAGCACAGAAGCTACAGTCTAAATATTATTTCCTAATTGAAAGTTTTTTCTTATTTATTAATTATTTAGAGTAAAGTGAATAATTGATTGTATACATAAGTAATGTAAATAAAAAAAAATATTATTCACCGCTATGCACTCATCTTGTATGTATAATATGAAGGTTTTGTATAAAACATCACTACATACAAATATTTTTCTATGCCGTTAATCTGTTTTGTTCCAATACTAAATAGAATTATTCTTAAATGTTATTATATAAATAGTTTTGTTTTGTTTAAATAATATTATACAAATAAATGTATGTACCATTAATAAATGTTTGTGTTTAGATATGATTATAGTGAAAATATTTAAGAAAGTTTAAAGTGGCAGGAGCATGAGAAAAATGTTTGTCCTGCCCCGAATGTGAGGAGCTGGTGGTTGGAGACGGTACCTCCTGCTCGACACATTGCTGTCAGAGTGCTCTACCTGGAGTGGATAACTCCGCTGCGAGCAATGTCTATTTACATTAAAGAAATGTCTCAGCGTGAAAAGTTTATAGATATTTATAATATATATTTAAAAACATCAATACCTCTGGGTGGGGGTGCGCTACCCCCGCCCCGGTTCCCCGCCGGGTGCGAAACAATCGTCATAGTTTATTAGAGTTGCGTTAAAAAATTGCAAAACTCGGAGAAAAGGTGCGCTACGGGGAGGTGGTGGGACGTGGCGGGGGGTTAAGGCCCGGGTCCTCCCGCGGGCCCTGCGCTTAATGAGATTGAGTCGGCTTTTAGTCTGATTACAGCCTCCACTATCTGGTGACGTTCATACAAATTCTTGGTTTATTACGAGCGGCGCCGGCGGCCCGGCTACATACACGGAATTATGTTTTTATCTAAATTATGTACACGAATGTAATTATTAATATATTCCGCAGTACCGGTAAAGACATAATCACACTACAGAGAGCACAAAGTTCACTGATTAAACTGTGATATTAAGCCTGCATGCTCAGCTCAGAAATGAGATCTAATTAGTGCTGCACATTCACGAGGGTTAACCTCTCATTCGGTCATGTCTGCAGTCACCCAGCGATTGTGGCGCTGATACCCAGCTGATTACTGCATTTAGATCCGATATACGGTATATCCGGTGCATAAACCGCTCTTATACCATTAGCGACGCAGCAAACGGGCGCGAGGGGAAGTGTAAGGACAGGAAGGTCGCTACGTCACTTGGGAAAAAAATACGACGGACTTGACTAAACCAATCCGTACGGGATACTGTTGAATATAAATGTGTAGTAGTACGTAGATTAATACAAATTTATTCACTTGGAGCAGTACATATACACAACGAGTAAGGAGAGCTGAATGCAGCTCCACCCTCACTTGCCTTTTATTAACTTTGTGACTTTTCATGCAAACAACGTAAATGAGACAATGCGGTACTACAGCAGGGCGGAGTACCCTCCGGCACAATGCGTGCTCCACGTAGCGCGGGCGCCGGTTCGATCCCGGGACTGGGCCCGCCGCCACACGCAGTAACTCTCAATTAAAATCACAGGTTTGAATACCTTTAACCACATACCGGTTTAAATACTTACTGTTACAAAACGCTGTAGTAATATTTCATAAAAATTTCTGTCCTACTCCACTCCCCGTCTGTTCCCCCGCAGCATAAACTTTTATTTCACAATTCCGTCCGCAAGTCGCCGCGGAACTTTTAATGAAATACCATTTTAAGTTATTTAATATGATGCAGCTTGAATTCCGAAATGTCCGCCGAGTTACTAATATTGTTTTATTATGTTATGCAAGAGAGGGTTCCGTCTGCTGGTCGCCTGCTAACTCCGCGTGGTTCTAATAAATCCCGGACCTCAGTTACAGTAAAGCTGTACTAAATAAGCCGCTTATGGGTCTCGCCTACTGTCACTAGCTTTTGGAAAATTCGCTCCAACTGACACTACCTGCAGCAGAAACATTTGGATGGAGATAGTATTAGGTGCGCAGCGTAGCCTTGTTTTGTAGTGCCACAAATGCCCAGTCCTGTGGTCCCAAGCTATTTCTATTCTTGAAGTAACATAAGCCCACTTTGTCGTAGAAGTTGACAGAAGTATTTTGGAGGTCTCTCATTGTTCAATAAGCTAGCCCAGAGCGAAGCACAATTAATAAGTAGTCTTATATTTGTCATTGACAGCGAAGTGAAGGAGGTGGACCGGGTTACTGTCTCTCCTTAAGAATTAGGCGCGATGGAGACACTGGTATGTTCATAGGAAATTCCAGAGATTTCCGCAATGTATTCAGTTTTAGTAGGTGAATTAATTTTGTGAAATTTGAGGCAGAGACCTCGGCGGTGGAGGCGGCGGGGCAACAACACATGGGTTTTATTGGCCTTGTCCCCTGTGACGTATCAAAGTTCAGTTTACTACCAAACAAACAATAAAACGGTTCGCATTATAACGTACACGTCAATTAAAATGTATACACAACAATTAGAACGACTGTACACAAAACTTTAAACTGTGGTATACATGGGGTGTACAGTTAAAGCCTATACGATTTCATAAAGCTTTATGCCCATCGTAATCAGTTATTACCTGTTATTTATAACGGGTATATTGTCTCATTTATTGTTATAATATTATAATATTGTTAACCCCCGGCTTAACTGTTACAATGTGTCAGAATGAGTATATATATATCTGTCTCTGCATTTTCCCTATCATGTATTTGATTTTCTTTTTATAATTTCTGTTTGTACTTTAGATAATGTGGTAATATAGGGTTGTAGATATGATAAATGAATAAAAATCTTGTTCATCGAATTAGTTTTGATCCAAGTAAATAGTAAATATGTTTTATTGTATAAGGCAGAGAGACCTGGTAAGGCGGAGGCGGGAACGTGAGTAGCGCTAGTTGGGGATGAGGTGGCTCCGAAGGTCTTAGTGTCGAGAATAACGAACAACATGACCGAGGTAATGTTGCGCAACGAAGCTGGGGAAAGGAATGGAAGTTTAATGCTGTAAGTAGCTCAGTAACAAGCGAGTGAACAAGTTTATACATTCATTATATGTATTCTCAGCGACGCTAATAAATCAGGCATTAAGGTAACAAAGTGTTACCAACGTTCCCCGTCAGCCAGGGTGTCTACGGATTATAAAATGTTCAACATAATATGAAGGGAGAAGTATCTCACGCACGCTGGCTCGTGGTACTCAGGTCAGGAGGCAAGTGATCTGAAAGCAAGCCGCTTGTGTAATTTATGGTTTTATTACTGCTTCGATAGTTATAAGCAAATTATTGAGACAATCTCTTTTTAGGATGCAAAAGAAGCAGCGCTACGGTTTCGTGAAAGAGAACAGCCGCAGCGGAACCACTGCCGTTACGCTGTAGTGTGTGGCAATAAAAGAGGACGATACTCAAAGGTAATGCGATTACGAGGCACTGGCAGTGGAGCAGTTCTGTTGCCGGAGCTGACGGGGACGGTAGGAGAACCAGTGTGATATTATCCAGCTCCATATACCCGGGCGACAAAATTATTGCACGCGGCTGGGCCTGAGATCAGATCCACCGCAATAAAGTGTTGAAAATATTTTCGGCCCTATAACAGTCAAACATAAAGGTATAAACCCATACCCCTCACCTCACATTCATTTATCAGTATACAACCACTTACGTTTATGACAACTTAACTTTTGACGAGCAGAATACTTTTTCAGTCAGAAACATATGAGGAGGTGGTAACTAACTTATCCAGGCGGTGATTAGCGAGGAAAACTGATTAATTCTTATAAACACATACTCATTGATACTATTATCCATTTCTTATGATAAAAAGTCTAAGTAAGTATATAAATCTGCAAAGGTTAGGAAGTACCACTTAAAATATTGTTACACATTCATGATTACTCTCCAGTACGTATTTCGCGTACCAACTGTTTCTGACCTCTGTCTACTGAAACCATACAGACACATAATACTTGGACGGCTTTCGGCTAAACCAAACTAATGTCTAGTATTAGCTGGTTAATTAGAGTGCAGGGAGCCAGTAGCCCCACCACCACCAGCTCAGCTCCGCGTAGTTCGTTACTATATGATTTTGGCTTATCCGGGCATTCACTTTATGTTTATGAGCATTGCGCTCAGTGAATGTGTTGGAGTAGTAAATTAGTACATCAAGAAAGTGGTATAGCAGAAGGATCTTCGACAGACAGACAGAGATAGTATTGCTTAATTAAAACGAATTGTCAACAAAGTGAAGTCAAGTTCCTGAGCGGAAGTGCAGCGGCAGCGGCACCAGCCAACTGAACTGTTTAACTTACGGAGAGTTAATCAGTTATATGTTTATATTTGTACACTTGCCGTAGCACGCTACTCATTTCTCAATCTGTTCCCGTTGACTGTCAAGAATAATCATTACAAAGCTTTAGTTAAATATTTAAGGAAAATACTCGCACGGAGTAAACCATGCGATCGTTGCGAAAGTCAAATAGAATGCATATTACATTGTTACCGGTATTGGCATTCAGTGGCTATAAACCATTAACACCCCACACCCCCTACCCCTCCGCCTCTAACAAATTTGTAAACACAGACGAAATATAGTAATTTATTTGATAGATTAGTTACCTAAATAACCCTCACTAAAGTGTTTGTAGCAGCAGAGAAGAAATATTTTATTTAACTACAAAGAATCTTTATCTTACACAGAGAAAATTACCATCGGCGTTTAACAGTAAGCGTTAACCGGCAAACGATTATGATGATGTCTACAAAAATTAGATCAAGCGTTTACATTTTTTGATAACAAAATAACACTAGTATCAACTTTTTTTTATCGCTCTCCTTATTAAAGATTTAAATGCAATAAAGGAGATTGTGCTCGCCCTCCGCTCCGACTCCTCGAGCTCCTATTCACTTTGATGCCGGCCCCCGCTTACTGCCAGCCACCAACCAACGCGACAGATTCGCTGCAGCCCCGACTGAGCGATCGCAATCTTAAGAGATTAACTGGACCAACCTCTCCTCCTCCTCCCCCCACTCCCCCGTCCTCCCTCCGCCCCGCGCACACCACCGCCGGCTTTGTTCCCGGCCGCATTTTCAATTACATTCATTTCATTCACGTCTAAATCATTAGGAAACCCGGCTCTTCGTTTAAGGGAAACTAACGGCTTTAAACAAAATCAGATATGAAGCTGAAAGTGAGTGTTATATATTCTTCAAAATGTAAGTATGATTGTGGCATGTTGTCTGCGGCGACGCGGGCTTTTGTGACTCTGTCGCTTCCTTATCACGTCTGGACTATGTATGTTCCCAAGATTCGTTCAGCGTCGTATTCACTCCTCGGCTGCTAGTTCCGCGAATTGAACGACCAAAATGGTTTCAAATTTTAAGTATATATGTGGAGGCGTTTATTTAGCTTTCAATCGTTTCAATCCACGCTCTGTTCATATTTGCACATGTATAGTTACACATGTACTTGTCCAATTAAACCAATTATACCCGCGAGCGCACTCGGCAGCTCGTCACCGGGGCACGTTGTTCCCTTTAGCTGCCGGGGCGGGGGTGAGGGGTGAGGGTTGCGGGCCACCCCCACGAGTGTCTATTGTGATACGAACTCTTTCCGATTCCCGATCCACTCATTACTCACATCACTGCACATTTTTTTTTCGTTCAATCATTTCGATGTATGTAATATCGGATACATTTAAACATATAGTTTGAGGGGAAACGCTATGAATACCGAGCACGCGTCGCGCTCCTTATTTTACATATCAGGTAAAGCTCATAAATAATCTCATAAGTATGTAAGGCCAATGTCCAGCACTGGACGTATATCGGCTGGTGAAGAAGTGTGTCGTGTGCCATACATCTCGTTGGAAATCATAATAAGAACTATTTTATTGACTTTACAATTAGAAACTAAATTGACTAGAGTCTCACCCAATCGCGGCATCTCAATCAATAATATATTTTCCAATTTACTGTACATTCGTCGCAAATCACGTGGTAATTAAGTCTTAACTTGGAATAATAAAAATTATAAAACAACCTACGTTTTTTTATCTATGTTACGAAGTTAGACGATAATTAGATAAAAGTGTTTCATCCTTTTAAATCTCCCTTCCCGTCGCCGTAATGTTTTATGATGAACCCCTTCCTCCGCAGCGCTCGCCGGCCGAGTGGAACAGATGTAGTCCACACAAACACTTGCTCCACTTTTCAATGTTTACTTGAAAAAAAAATTCAGTGCACTGTTTTAATTTAACTTATTTAACGCGCCCTCGACACGGTTCCCAACGGACCTCGTAAAAAAATTCTGTTGTAAAAATTACGGGCCCCTGCCAGGTCCAACTTGTTCAACTCATAACCGGGTTACTCGCGATTATGTAAGAGCAGTTTAATTATTCGATAATTAAGTTAATTATTAAAAGTTATATTGTGTTATCGTGATACTGGACGTAAGCCTCGCACAATAGCGGCGGGATTGGGAACGTCACCTACCCCACCGGTACTGGTGGTAGCAGGTTGTATGAGCAGGTGGGAGTGGCTTAGGTCTCGTGAGGTGTGTGAGGCACCTTACACCTCAATTGTGAAGTTAAGTTCAATTATATACATTACTTAATTACAACTTGTCCCCATTACATACACAAATTTGAGAACATCAGCACGGGTGCGCTGCTATCGTAACTTGGAGTGAGGACTGGGTGGTGTATTCAGTTCGGACCCTTATGCACCAGAAACTGGTCGATCTGTACCTCCGTAGTCGTTAGTCGCAACACTTTTGAAAACGGTTGTGTTTGACGTTACAAGGCTCGGAACCAACGCTGGGTGTGGAGCTGGTGGAGAAAGGCTCGATCCACCCTCGAACCCCGTGAATATATTGTAGATTTTAATAAAAAGATAAATTCCACTTGGTGTAGGCGAAGGCCTTAAGTAACTACCACCCACACTCGTACTACATTGATCGCAATATTCATTTATGTTCACTCAAATCCAAGTGTAACGCGGTTCTCATTAAATCTCGCATAATAGAATAGGTACTTGTCTGGAATGTAACTTAAGCACCGTTGAACGTGAAGTTACGTTAAGCTCCACTTATTAACGTAAGTTTTATCTGTCTGTGTAGACTTCCAAAAGTTTTAATGGGCTTGTTAGGGGGCCTCTACTTACTCGTAGCACTTGAGCAGCGCACCCCCCGCACCCGACGCACCCCCGCGCACCACGTAGCAGTCCCGTAGCAGAGCGTAGCTGCGGGATCTCTGTGCGTATCGCAATATAAATTTACAGATAATAAGAGTATAGATTGAAATATTAAACGAATTAGTTTATTATACTTTCTGTTTAAATGTAAAAGCATTTAGTTGTGAATGACTAACGGAATATTAAAAGTTTCAGGAATAATTCAACAGCAGACTGTGCAGGCAGCGGCGGGCGGCGGGCACTGGACTAAATTTGGCATCCGATGTAAAGAGACTTCTTAATGCCCCACCATGAATTATTCATCGGTACTCGGGTACAGGTAAAGTTTACATCTCGGTACGGGGACGACAACTGTATGGGAGGTGAAGATGTGTATGAGCAGCGGACACACCAGCCGGCCGCGGGCCCGCCGGCGGACACACAACAGGCTTTAGCGGCCTCGCGGAGAGACAGGAGGGGGAGAGGGAAAGGGAGGGGAGGCGGGGAGTCTGATTCACCTAATTACTAATTGGTAATCCATTTCACAGTTATAACTCGTGCAAGTGTTACATCCGGATAACCGCACGGTAGCCGTTTGCTCACCGCACGTAGCACTAATTAAATAACTATCAAAAAGCGCTCGGAGGTTGCACTCTGACTGAAATTACTGCAGTAATCAGAATTATCATATCGTACCGCAAAATGTGGTCAGTGCTGTTCATTGGTAACGAATCGATAGAAACATTGAAACAATTGAGCCTTTAATTGCATGCTCGCTAACAATGGACCCGAGCCCGTTCAAGTTGCTCGCGTGTATTAAGTTAAATGTAACTTGATTTGTTCTGCGCAAAATAAAATCTGCAGAAAAGAAAAGTGGTATTGGGAAATAACATAATTTTTTGCGTGTCTGCGGATAAAGGAAAATATTTTTTGTTTTACCAGCAAGCGGTGGGGTGGGGGCGAGGGAGATGACGCTTGTTTTTTGAAATGTTCCGCTTCATTTTATGAATAGAAAAACTATAACATGTTGGACATTTATATCGGCCGCCGGTACACTTGTTATAAGGTGAACCATTTCACCTATTCATTAGTTTCATCACTAACGACCTGCGATATAAAACAAGTTGTTTAGCTTTAGAGAGCTATGAAAGTTAAATGAAGTGATAAAAAATGTAGAGGTAGAGCAGCGGGTAAACATTCCGAGTGGCGGCGCCGTGCGACACTATTTGCATTTCAAAGCTCTGCTACATTTACATGTTATGTGTGTGTTGAATGAAAATAACGCTGCAAAAATATGCGCCAGATACAGCTGCAGCAGTGGCTGTGCGGCTGATCACCAGTTCTACAGCTGCCACAGCCACACGTCCAACGCGTGTTCACACTTGTACAGAAAACAAATCTTGGTCGACAGATGGAGAATCTGAACGCGTTGCAAATTCTACGTTGAGAGTCCTGAAAAGATTCGTAACGTCTGCACAAACTGAATCTTCAGCACATTGATAACAATTTATTGAAGCTAGTCGTCCGTGTGGTTTTAATGGAATATTGAAAGGCTCGTTACCGGTAATAAGGTTGCGAGTACGCGGACACCGCGACGTGAACTCTTCACATGACGCGCGAGCAACACGGCGGGCATACGGGCTGGCAGCTGAGCCGTGCGCGCGCCTGCTCACAGTCTGCTGAGGGTGCTTATCTCTGAACAGCCAATCTGTAATTAAGCCGCAGCCGGTATCATCATAGCTTCGCTCCCCCCTCCCCCGTTCTCCCCCTCGTCTCTCCCCCCGTTCCCCTCCCCCCGCGGGGCGCGCGCCACTTGTGTCTCGTCGATGCGTGAAAATGAGATCACTCATTTCCGCGCTGCTGCGTGATTGACTTTTTTATTTCATTCCAGTCTCCAACAAAAGCTTCAAGTTGTATTAACTTTTTTATTCCGCTACAGCAAATAAGACAGGAGTATTCCCGCTGTACACAAGTACCTTGACGCGGAGCCCATCATCCCAGGGCTGAGGGAGATGAGGTACTAATTAAAATACTCATTTTGCTTTGCGTCTACGTCGTTATTTATAGACGTGGCTCCGATTCATTTTTAGCATAGTTGACCTCAACGCGAATCGACGGGCCCCCACCGCTAGTATAATGGCATCACGTAACCGAAAGCAATTTCGGATGAGGGGGGAGAGGGGTCTAGCCGCACCGGATATTGCATTCGAATGCATTTTTCGCAATTCACGCTATTCTTTGACGATGTCGGTAGAGCTCCATTATTTCTCCACACAGAGCGATCCGCCGGGAACTCACTCGAAGTAACGTGCAAGAGTTACCGCGTTCTGGTTAACAGCTGATAATTATTAAAGCGACTACTCTTATCATTTCATCTTTCACTTTGCGAGCAAAACCACTGGCAGAAAGATTTACCGTCGGGTGAAAGTGTATCATTTTGTGACCTTTTGGGGCATGTCATAATAATCTAGAATTTTTAAATCCTGATTGGACTACGGGGATATAGTATCGCAGCGTATACAGTATGTGATGGTCATGTGAAAAATAAAGAAGGATTAACTAACGTAGATGTTTAGAGAAGAGTTTAATAAAAGCTTGAAACTGAGTGCAGCGCGCGCTGCATATTACATCCGCGCGCCGCCGCCAAATTAAAAACTGGGCTGCACTCGAGCGGAACCACCAGCACCCTGGAATGTTCCCCACTTCAGAATGAGCAATTCATCCCCAATTACATTAACCGGACGAAAACGATTTCGACCGGGTCAAACGAAAAACTTGCATTATGAAAACTACAGATAACCTCCGGGGGATGTTGGCACGGGGTGGTTAAGTAATGTTAGTAAATATTCATTTTCTAATAAGCTGTTCACAAGTTCTGGACGAATGGGTCCATAGCAGTCTGTTTTCTGCTCTGGAATTGCTACAGATACTTTGAGAACAGATAAGTCAATTGCAGCGACGGATAATAATATTTCTATTTAAATATTACTGTAGCAGGATGTGGGCTTAAAACTTATCCGTGTGTGCATCATTTATTAAACTTTTGCAGCTCGTGCTCAGATAATGTTATGTAAAGCGGTGCTTAGTTCTCGATTTCTTTTTTATTCGACGAGGTGACGATACGAGCATAGCATTCACCTGGTGGTAACAAAGCTTTCGCCCTTAACAACGTGGCACCGGTTAAAACACTATACACAGCACCACATTGCGTTCTCCTTGAGACGTAAGATGTTAAGTTTCGTTACCTAAGTAATTTCACCAGCATACATCACAATTCTAACTACAACACATTAATGTTAGCACATTACTATTTGGCGGTAGGAATACGAGCTGCGGCGGTACCTAATTAGACGGTTTCCGACAATAGAGACTTACCACCAGCAAAAAACTGTGATTATAACTGGCTGGGCTGAACTCCTCGCCACGTTTGGTTCTCACTTGTCAAATGCCGCTCTCCCCTCTGGAGGGGGTGGGGGTGCGTCTGCTTCACGCGCTCAGTATTGCTCTGAACTAATGCAATACATCTGTAACATTATCACCGGCACACAGAGAGCACTGGCTTCATATTTTCTTTGCACATCACCTCACAACGAAATCTGATTTGTCGATTTGTTTTGTGGAAGCGGAGCCGCGAAATGACAACGGCAGGGTGGGGGTGTGGGGG
>DWLS01006288.1:0-11800 GCA_018246255.1 Pachliopta kotzebuea | reverse complement strand
ATAATATATTTATATAAAAAATTCATTTATTATCGAAAATGTTAAATGCATTATAGATTATATAAACTGCAATGCAATTCAATATTCTGTGGATAAGTTTAATCTTTACTTTTCTTGTTCAGTCAAACTTTATCTGTGTACAAGAGTAGCTTTCTTTTAAAAATTCTCAAAAGTGTTGAAAACTTATTTTATGAATTAAAATATAAATAAAGTTAAAAATGTCGTGGTTATTTGGATATAGCCGGCCACAGATGCCTCCGGCGAACGAATCGCTTGTAGATGGAGTAGAAGCAGGCTCTGCCGCTCCTCAAGTAAATCTTACTAAAGCTGAAAAGAAAGCTATGGAAGCCTACAGATTTGATTCTACAGCACTTGAAAGAGCTGCGCAGGCTGCTAAAGAGCTTGAAAGATCAAGTGAGTCTGTACCATCCATGTTATTAGACACTTTCTGTGCTATTGCATAATGCGACCTCATAACCTAAAGATCACATGGTGAATTCAATAAACAAGTGAAACATATATAGTCGTTAAAATATTGATTACCTTCCTTTTCTTAACTCTAAAAATTTTCCACAATTTTATTTGAAATAGAAGTATAGGTTAATTCTAAGTAGAGATATGGGTTATATTTTAAATAGAAGTATAGATTATAATTTAAGTTTATATTTAACATGTGAAAATTAGTTCAAAGTTATGTTAGTGATGAATAAGGAAATATTGAAAAAAGTTAATGTAAACGTAATTTCGTTATAAATATGTTTCTAAATTTATGCACTAAAAACCATCATTACTACACTATTTGATATTTTACTGAGTATTCGTAGCCAAAGAAATTAAAAGAGTATTTTAGTATAAATAATATTTGTATTGTCAGTTAGTCCTTCTAGCAATGTGCCTTGCCCATTGCCACTTAAGCCTGGCAAGCATAAGGCCTATGTTGGTGAACTTAGTTCTACAGTATATTTCATAATTTCTGATTACATCATGCAGAGATTTTCTAAGCATAGCCTAGCCATATTGTATAATATTCCTAGTAATTTTGTGTATATGTTTTCAATAAAGAGGTTTTTAAAACATCTCTAAACTTTTGTGCATATAGTGCTAATACTAAGGTATTATGTATGTTAAGTTCATGAGATTCATGTCTTAAGTTATACATGAATCTCATTAACACCATATTTTAAAAAAATAGACATTATTAAAACATCTTTATAATATATAGTATTTCCAGCTTTTTTTTTTTGTAAAATTAGTTGCTTGATGAATTAGTAAATGTAGCCTGTGTGTGTTTATTATATTGTCATAATAATTATTGGTGCCTGATCCCAAATGTTTCTCATGTAGTAAATTCATGACATAAAACTAAAACATGAGAAATTTTGTATGTATATTTAAATTACACCAGTTTTTTTTTTGGATATGAACAACACTCATAAGAAAAAATTGAAAAGTATGAAAATGTTTAAACCTTAAATTCTAAATACTACTAATATCCAAAATAATCTTGTGTCAATTTGTTTATTAACTAACTGAACTTGAGTTTCTTGCACAATAATTACTTAATTTTTATTGATTTGCCTTATTTATAAAGCTTTAAAATTTTGTCTCTTATTTCATCAAACAGGACATGCCAAAGAAGCACTGGAACTTAGCAAGTTGCAAGAAGTCACAAGACAGCAGGAGCAAATGTCCAAAATTAAAGAGTATGAAGCCTCCATTGAAAGAGCAAAAGTTGATCAGAAAAGGGTTGACCATGAAGAAAGGCGAAAAACATTACAGGTATTCCAATATACAAATTTGTATACAAAATAATACAAACATTCCAATACTGAGGTAATTCCAGGGATTTCTATGGTATAAATGCCATTAATCAAAGTCTACATGAAAGCATGAGACTTCAGAGGCAGAGGTTAAGTCTCTACTGATTTTAAAGCTTCAAGTAAAAGAATCATTATGAAATTAACTTTCCAAGAACAACTTTTGTGGTTGTTTGATATCTGTTATATTATTAATATTTTACATATTTGTTTCTTTCTAAATAATATAGGAAGAGACAAAACAGCACCAGATGAGAGTGCAATACCAAGACCAACTGGCAAAGAAAAGATATGAAGAGCAACTACTACAGCAACAGAAATCCCAAGAAGAGATTTTGAGAAAGTTAGTAATTGATACTCTATACTTGTTACTTACTCTATGGTGTTACACCTCCTTGTGGGTTTAGCTTTCTCTACAATTCTTCTCTAGACACAAACTTCTTATCTTTTTCCTCCATTCAGTAAATTTTCCCATTTCTCTAAGATGTCTACTCTATCTATCCATCACTTGTTTGGCCTGTTCCTTGGTCTCCTCTATTGAGGCATTCACTTATTTATGACATCACACCGGTATCTGGCATATGCAGCAGCCAGCAAATGCAGTGTAAGTGTCCTGCCTGGTATAATAGTTGTGGCTTTGATAGATAGTGTAATAAGTTTCATTCCTTTCTAATTTTTACTTTTTTTTTAAAGTCGTTTCTCTTCGTGTTTAGGGAAAGGGTCCTTTCTGTTTTTCCATTTTTTATTTTAACTTTTTAATTTTCAGGTAAAGAAAAGTCTTTTACTTAAAACTAATCTCCTTTTACTCCTCATTTTCTGCCTCTCACTCTTCAATCCAAAATCCGCGCATTTTTACATTTTAATTTTAAATTAGTTTTACAATTTTGTCTATATATATTAACAATTTTATTTTCTTACTTTCTATTTTCCTTTTATTACATTTCTTCACTTATCTTTTCAATCTCAATCTGTTACAATTCACATTTATTCATTTCTTGTTTTTACTTTATGTCCTTTTATTATTTCTTGTTTGTATTAATCTATCTAATAAACTTTACAGGCAAGAGGAGAGTGTTGCTAAGCAGGAAGCTCTCCGTCAAGCAACTATTGAACGTGAAATAGAATTGCGTGAGAAGAATAAGTTGAAAGCGATAGAAGCGAAGGCTCGTGCTAAGGCGCAGGCGGACCGTGAAAATAGAGACATAACCTTGGAACAAATCCGATTGAAAGCAGCTGAAAATAGGACTACCATTTTGGAGAGTATCAAGTCAGTAGACAGTCCTCATGTTCTTTATGCTTTTACTTGTTTGAACGAACTAATACAAAATAAATAATTTACAATTAAAAATATCAAACCCATAGAAATAAGAACAAATAAATATGATTACACATACATTTGTACATGTACAAGTTTTGTTAATGTTAATGTTAATTAAAAAAAAAAATAAGAGAAGTGCTAAAAAAATATAAATACTTATTTTTTTTTCTACAATTAGCAGTCATTAACCTATAGAAATTAATCTCGGTAATAAGTAACTAAGTTAACAATTGATTTTATTTGATAGGACTGCAGGATCAGTGGTAGGAACTGGTCTTAATGCTTTGGTGACGGACTGGGATAAGACGTTAGCAGCTGCCGGGGGCTTATCGCTTCTGGCCCTTGGTGTGTATGCAGCAAAGGGTGCAACATCTGTAACTGCCAGGTTCATTGAAGCTAGAATTGGTAAGTAGACTTTTAGAATTTCGTATATGATGTTCCAGAAAACTCCCCACATAGGGGGAGAAGAAACCTTTAACAGGTTTTAAAATCGATAACAATAGAATCAATCGGTGAAAGAAATCATAAGCTCTATATTAAAGAATATAATTATAATTATATTCTTTAATATAATTGTTAAAGAACTGCATCTAGTATAATATAGTTTTCGTTACTATCTCATGATACATTTTTTTGTTTAAGGTAAACCCACACTCGTTAACGAAACCTCAAGATACTCCTTACTAGAAACCATTAAACACCCGGTTCTCACTATTTCAAAGGCGATGGCCAGCTTCAGGAAACCTACTGATGCTTTAGGGGGTGTAGTTTTAGCTCCTACCTTAGAACAAAAGCTTAGAAACATAGCCATTGCTACTAAGAATACCCGTGTTAACAAAGGCTTTTACAGGAATTTGTTAATGTATGGTCCCCCTGGTACTGGCAAGACATTGTTTTCGAAGGTATATATTCTATAAATTCTCCGTGATGCATTGGCTAGCCCAGAGGTTGGCAACCTGCTGCTCGCGGGCCACATGCGGCTCTTTGGATGTAAACCTGCGGCTCTTTAGTTCTTTGTAAACTATGAAATTTTTAAAAATTGTAATTTAGACTCTTCTAGTTTAAAGGTTGCCGACCCCTGGGCTAACCATTTGTTTAGAATCTCTAAAGTGCTTGATTCGTTTCCGGGGCCTAATTATACAGAGTTTGATTGTTACTAAGGTTTTTTAATAGCTGCCATCCTTACACGGTTGCAGTTGTATGAGCCAGACTATTTTAACATAACATGCATTGCCTCATTGTCACTTAACATTTTAAATTTTGGCGATGAATCTTATTAATTTGATTCAGAATACTTTGCAGAAATTTTAAATTAATATTAAATTAGATGTAAATTTAATGCAGAAACTAGCAAAACACTCCGGAATGGAATATGCTATAATGACTGGAGGTGATGTGGCACCGATGGGTAAAGATGCAGTGGCAGCTATACACAAAGTGTTTGATTGGGCTAATACCAGTAGAAAAGGTAATTTATTTTTTTACTATAATCACTTCCCTTATGATTCGTTAAAAAACTGACTTGCTTATGTAAGGCATGCAGTTAACCACCATGCCAAGCAGATAACTTTGAGTTATAATGATGAGGAACCCCCACTCCAATCGGTCTGACGCTGAAAAGAATTCAGAATTCTCCTGCGATTGTCACCAGATTGTCGGTCCTCCTTATAATAAGAACTACATCACTTAACCATCGTCGTGGCTAAGGCTATCTCCGAGTTGTGATAAAATGATATTGATTATAATCTTGTCAGGAGATAACAGTCCATTATAACACAACTGGTTGGAGTACAATTGGCATTAGTACTAAATATTTTATATAAAGAGACTTATCATTTTGTCGCCAGGGGTGCTCCTGTTTATCGATGAAGCTGATGCGTTCCTTCGGAAACGTTCATCGGAACGGATAAGCGAGGATCTGCGAGCTGCGCTTAACGCTTTCTTGTATAGAACCTCCGATCAAAGCAGCCGTATTATGCTCGTTCTGGCTTCCAACACGCCGCAGCAGTTCGACTCGGCTATCAATGACCGTTTGGACAAAATGATAGAGTTTGGTCTGCCCGGTTACGACGAAAGAGAAAGACTTATACGCCAGTATTTTGATAAGTTTGTGTTACAGCCAGCTTCAGAGGGTAAACGGTAAGTTCACCACTAAATCTTTAATCACATTAAAATTTAAACTTTAGTAAATAAGTTTGTATTTGTTTATTAGTACATGATTAAAAGATGTAATAATAAACTAGAGTTACCAACACTAGCACTAGGTACTACTGCAAAGCTTATTTCTGTTTCCAAATAATATTATCTTTCAATTTGAAGAATGTACCAGTACTGAAAATACCGACTAACGAAGTTTCGTGGTCCCTGTAGTTTATGAGTCATTAGTATTTTTTTTTGAATAATTTGCGACGATAGTCTCAATATAACAAAGCGACTAGCATAATTTCTTGCGGTGTATAACATTTTAACTAGGAATACGTTATAGACAGACGTAACTTTCATCATCAGGCGAACGCTATGCTCGTCCCGAAACGTGGGCATTTGATATATAATGGGTGTAATATGGTATTGCAGACGTCTCAGTGTTGAGCAGTTTGACTACGGCGCGATGTGCAAGAAGTTAGCGGAGCGCACCGGCGGTATGTCTGGCCGTGCTTTGTCCAAACTGGGCGTGGCCTGGCAAGCGGCCGCCTACGCGTCCGACGACGGCAGGCTAACGGAGCAGATGTGCATCGACATTTGCGATGATGCCGTCGCTGATCACCGACAAAAGGTAATCATTTGTACCATTCATCACTATGTCTGTAATATCTTTTATAGACTTTCTAAAAGTTCACAGATAACTTGCAATGTTCATCAATTATTAAAATATTCACTAACATCAACATTATCAGCTCACATATCGCAGGACATAGGTTTCCATCAAAAATATTCCCTATCAACAATCATCATCATCATTTCAACCAATGGACGTCCACTGCTGGACATAGGTCTCTTTTAAAGTACTCCACAAAATATGATCTTGTGCTGTTTGTGCTATTAATAATGATAATGTTTAATGGACTTAAGTATTGATTTTTCTATTATTTGATATATTAGCGTTAACATAATACAACTTAACCACTTAATGTAAATATGACATGTGATGAATTCATAAATCTTTAGTTTATTCACATTCAGATATTAAAAACTTTGTTAATGAATTTGTTGATTTTTACTTCATTGAAACATTTTCCATTGTCACGCAGATGGAATGGCTGTCCGAGGAAGAGAAATCACGAAGTATGGTGCCCTACCTCCTAAACCTTCCGCCCCTCGACCATAATACCCTGATGAAGACGGATTCTAAAAAGCAACTGGACGCTCCAGAAGCCACCACGAAGACCAAGTCTGTCCCGAAGAAGAAGTCCACCAAAGAATTGGAGCAACAGGACAAGTGACACAACATGCCTGTTGAGCTTTCACCATCATATACAATCACAAATAGTTGTTACGATGTTGTTTATACCATTTTCAATTTTAAATCTACAGAGTCAATGAAATATATACACTTGAGTGATAGAGATATGGATACCATTAGAAAGGTGGCACTAAAGATCACGGAAGTGAACAGCAGAAATGCCAAAAAGTTATAGTGTGCAGTGTAACATGTTAAGCACACACACGCATGCAGCAAATGAGTGGCCACAATTATTTACTGTGGGAACAAAGCTGAATATTGTAGGTCTCAAGTAAACGAAAACGATGGTTAGCAGTGTTCCTCATCCTAACCGACGCCTCGTCGTGACCGTTTCACCAGCAGGCGAAAGTCTCGTCGTTTCGTCGAATATGAGAGAAATATTACTAAGCGAATAATTGTTGAATGATTTTAAAGAAAAGAGTATTTAAAAGGCTTAGTTTCTTATTTATTTAGTATAACGTATAGGGCGGCTGAGGGAAAGTTGAATGGGCTGTTTATGTATGTTAATTAAAATGTTCAAATTCGGTGATAATTAAAAGATTTAGGTACTCGCATACGCGAGAGATGATTGTCGTAGTGTATTAGTGTCGCATACTTGTTTGTACTGTTATACTTGTTGTTGTACGTGTTTGTCGCGCATATTTTTCAATACCTATGGCGTGTGCAGTTAATAATGGTATATAATTTAATATATTTTTTTTTAATTTCAATAATTGAATGTTAAATTTTAATTTGTTTATTGTAATACAGTTATCAATTGATGGTTTCTGTTGTTTCATTTCAATTCACATCCTTCATTTATGTATATTGTTGTAGTATACAAAATGTGGTCAGAATCACATCTATTAATATTTTATTTCAAACGCCTTAAAATGTGATAATTGTGGTGATCATTTTGCTATATAGGGTGATTGGCTTTTTAAGATTGAAAATAAAAGATCTTTCGCTAATGTTTTCTCAAATTTTAATAATTTTCCGTCATTACCTATAACTAATACGAATAATGTTGTATACAGGAAGGTATACATTGGCATATATATAATAAATTCAGTGTTCCTAATTTGGTTTTCGAAGGAGCCGTAGGGCATCAAAGAGCTTTGTTTCTATTCTTTCCTTTATGAAATCATGTGTAATAAGCAGATTTTGGTTCAAATTATTTAAGAGATGATTTGAATCGACGCACTCACTGATACGCGTACGTACGTGAAATACACAGAAATTCGGTCGCAAAAGATACACATTGCTATGTAAACGCTTGCGACTGTGGCGTGGCAACACAGTATCTGTAGTCTTGGGATAGATATAGAATAATGCCAATTGTCGATGCTCACTCTTTCTCTTTTCGTCATTCTTTGCGATCGGTATTCGAGTGTTTAAAATATTCTGTATAACGGCAAACATTCATTACAAGTATTAAATTTTTGTATAAACCACGAGTAAACATATAAATAAAACCTTATTCGTAAAAGTACTCGGTTTTTATTGAATAACACGCAAACGTTATTAGTGCGCGTTTGGGAAAATAAAGTATCCTCCCATGCACCACACGACTTTCTATAAACTAAACATAACACCACATCATCACTCCCTTTAATATCTAACTAAACGCTTTTTTAACAAATTAAAAACACTAAACAAAGGTAAATATTATAACCTGTGTAAATATATTTTGTACATCACTCTTAATTAATCTAAATTGTTAACTTTTACAATTATGAAAAACATCACAATATTGTACCCGTAATATCACAATGATCTATCCATTCTTTCAAAGGTTATGAAAGCATGATTCATGTATGGTCCGCGTGCTGTAAGTTACCAATAGATCATGGACCCAGTGGTCCGCTTTCCCAGCATCAGATCAGCTTTATTGGTCGCAAAAGACGGGTCAGCGCCACCATCATCAGAGAATATATTAGTTACCCTGCGGCACTTGACAAGGTTTTGTTTTGTCTCTTGTTATATTTATGCTTTTTTAAGAAAAGAGAGGTTCAACTCTCAAAAGCCAGAAAACTAAATAAGATATAAGGGTTCTGTTGCACAATAACCAATACACTTTAAATATAGATTTTATTATAATTTCTTCTACAACTGTGGGCACAAGTTGAAACATGCAGCTAAAATTCGATTTTTACTTCTGCTGTAATTCCTTCACTTAGGTATTTGTAGTTGATGGAAGGTACGCCAATCTGTTCTGGTAGCTTGTTTGACAGCTCTACTTTGTTAGCGATATTGTTGACATGGGTTGCTAGTGCTGTCTAAGATAGTTTGTACTCATGCCTGTAATAACTTACAGTTTCTGGATAAAACATTATTTAAGGGAACATTGTAAAATGCCTCATAACGTAGATTTTACTAGATCTAAATTCAGAATTTGAACTCCGTATAGATTGTGTTGTTCAATAAAACAAAAACACTTGTCATGGTTTTAGATTGTAGTCATTTTATTTTGTTGCACCAATAAAAACATACATTAAAAAATTACGGTATTAATCGTATTTATAGTGATATAGTTAAAACAAATTAACTGTAAATCTTATTAATAAAGTAGAAATTTAAATGACGTGTGACAAGTGTACTTACGAGCTGAATATAAATGTATATAGATGATTCATGTGATAATCGAGGTTCAATTTATTAATACCAATTAAAAACTAGATTCCGTATGTATAATTGTGTTATTTCCTTCTTTTAAATGAACACATTGTAAAGTGGCCGCAACAGTCTAAGTAATTTTGTAAAATAGTATAATGTAGTATATAAAAAAGTTGCTCAAATATATTTTAGTAAAAATATTAAATAAATAACATTGTAAAACTCGTAGACATGTAATATTAGAAGTTTTTAGCTAATAATTGTGAATATAAAGAATAGTTTCGTATAAGACTGAAACATTATAAATCGTCATTACAAAGACCTTTGCCATTGAACATACTAGTAATTAACAAAAACAATTAGCTTCATTGACTTTAAATAAGTCTGTCACGTTGTACTTATGAAATTATGACATAGTTAAAAACTTACACCTAAAAATGCCATCCATTCACTTGTTTAAAAGTCCCTAAGATATTTGCCATTCCGATGTTGCCAGACTCAATTGTGACTGTTGATGCGGATTTTTAGTTTTTATCACATGTTTTACAAACAATATTTACAAATGAATACATACAGTAATCAAAAGCAACACAATTAATACTTATAAATTATTTGTTACATTATAATTATAGATCTATAGAAAGAGTTATATAGATTAGACAACACATTTAATGCTAGTACATTTAACCATTTGGAGATTCAAATAAAACTATTAAATAAAGCTAGCTCGGTAAATACAGTCTATTTTTATGTTCATTAAAGTTGATGAATTTTGACTGGGCGCACTTCAACAGCTATGGTCTCATTGTCATTTAACAGCAGGTGAGATTGAATTAAAGTATAAAATAAGACAATAACTATTTTATTTCCTCACTTGAAGCACAAGTGCTCAACATTCTACAGGGGGCTGACCAATAATGAATGTCTATAGATAATTAAGTGTGATCTAATGCCTAGACATATAACAATAGTTTTATAGATACATTTATAGACACAAAACTAGCCCTAATGACTTAGGACAGACTAACACAGATCACTACAATATATGGTCGACATTAAGTTAAAAAGTGATGTTAGACACTTAGATTGGCACAGATGATACATGGCTAGGAGTATGATAAATGCAATTGTAATCAAATTGTGTGGGGAGTAGGGGTGGAGGTTACTTCCAAAGCCTTTGAGGGAATCTATCTATATTCATTTGAAGGTAGGAGCCATTAACATTCCCGATCCTTTGTGATGGAGAAACTTGATTTCACTTTTTGGAGGAATTATGTGATGCATTGGGCCAGTTTATCGACGATAGCGGCCGAGGTAAGCACCACAGTTAGGGCACTTGTGATGCACGTCCATGCAGCTATCAATGCAGCATGGGATGAGGCAGCAGCCGCAGAAACACCTACGAAATTAAAAAAAAAATCATTACATGTTATAAAATACCATCATCATTATCAGCCGGATAACACCCACTGCTAAGCATAGTCCTTTTTCAAAATATGTATACTGAAGAGCCCTCAGCTTCCTGAATCTGTGCTTATACCTATTCATATTTCGTTATATCAGGTCATTATATTCTGTTTTCAATTATCATAATTAGTATACACTCCAGTTTAGGTGATTCATATGTATCAACAGTTACACATAGTACTATTGGGGTACTAGTTAGAATGTTTATACAGCAACATTTGCAAACTAATGCTTGTCAGCAGAAATTATTGTTACAGCGATAACTTCCTAGAAGGTCTTCATCAAAGGAGTTCTAATAATCAAAGAGTTCTATATAAACAGTAAAAACTTATTAGCTACTGATTTTATGTAGAATGATAATGGATCTGTACTTTGTTACGTTAAAGAGTGTAACAGCTCACTGTACCATATATTCAAAACTAACTACTGATTGTGAATCCACAATCAGTATATTATACTAATACTCAATTGTTTAGTCTTACCCCAACAAGAGTATGATGGCACCGGAGATGTAAGCGATGAGGCCCGGCTTTGTCCGCGTATCAGTATCAATTTCGGCATGGCAGCTTGGGCAAATCATGTGTGTTGGATGGGAGCCCACTGGTACCACGGTCGTCACGATTTGCGGCCCAGACGCTACAAAGTGCATAAATATTTAATGAACATGAAACAGCAGTTAAAATAGAACAAGTTGAAGAACAAATTGTCCCATTAACTAAGAAATTTCAGATAGACAGTTCTGTGGTAATATGGTTTTCAGTAAAAAAGAAAAAGATCCCCAAAAGATAATGTGCTTCTGGGGAGAAGTCACAGTTGTGTGGGATTTGTAGCCACTAAAACTTCCTCAGTGGTTTATCCTCAGAGCATTGCGGTAGGGCCTTGGATCTTCTATAGATCATATTGGTGCCAATCTGCATGGTCCAGTTTGCCCCCACACCCTCAGTTGGCTCTGAGAAATGATATCACCTGATATTATTTGCTTACTCAGGGCTCGCTTAGAGGATAATAAGGCCCAGTGGCTTCCTCCCTCCGCAGGCGGCGAGTCGGGGTGCGCAGGAGGCAGTATCATCGCCTCCTCTTGCTGCCCCCGTAACCCGAAGCGGGCCAGGTTGGGTACCTGGCCCCGCCAATGCTTCGGCGTCG
>DWLS01006287.1:0-11800 GCA_018246255.1 Pachliopta kotzebuea | reverse complement strand
GGAGGCGGAAGGAGGGAGAAGGAACAGAAATTAAGTCGATTGTTGTTGTTGTTTGTTCATTGTTGTATATTCGTTATGTGTAGCAGGAGTCCATAAACAGTGTACAACTCACATGCAGCGTCTCCTCACTGTATGTACACGGTAGAGCGGTTTGCGAACAGAGGCGGTGGGGAGGGGTCATTGACAAATAAATATCCAGCAGTCGTCGATGTTCTTCATAAATGAATGCTTTTGTTGGTTGTCCTAGCGTTATCTACCAGGAGACAATGAACAGTGTACAACTCACATGGACTATTTCGTCGCAGTGAGGTGGGGTGGTGTCATTAACAAAAAAACAGTCGTCCGGTCGATGTTCTTTATCATCATACATTGTTGTTTGTTGTTTATAGTAAGCTACCAGGAGTCCATGAACAGTGTACAACTCACATGGACTATCTCGTCGCAGTAGGGTGGTCGTCATTAACAAAGAAACCAGTCGTCGGTCGATGTTCTTCATACATAAATTGTTGTTTATTGGTTATAGTAAACTACCAGGACTTCATGAACAGTGTACAACTCACATGGACTATTTCATCGCAGTGGGATGGTCGTCATTAACAAAGAAACTAGTCGTCGGTCGATGTTCTACATACATAAATTGTTATAGTAAGTTACCAGGAGTCCATGAACGGTGTACAACTCACATGCAGCGTCTCCTCGCCGCGTTGTATCGCGCGGTAGAACAGCTTGCGGTGGCGCGGGCGCGCGGTGCGCCTGTACGCGGGCCCGTGCCAGCGCCACAGCGCTCCGCCTGGCAAAAACGCTGCCATCTTACTGACGCCGCCGCACGCCGCGCTGTCCGTCGACGTCGACGACACCGTGCGCTTCTTCGTCTTCTGCCACATAACAAGTTAATTCAGAAACTTCTATTCGACCTTCTTTAACATCTGTTTGGCTACATCTTACACGCATATTTCCGAAACGGCCTAATCAATTCGGATAATTTTTGCGACGTATTACTCAGATCGGACAATACTCATGCAACGGCATATTTTGGTGACCCAGTCAACCAGAAGTTGGAAGGAACAAAAATAGAATTAATCTAACCTATTTGGATAATTTTTGCGACGTATTACTCAGACCAGACAATACTCGTACAACGGCTTAGTGACCCGGTTAACAGGAAGTGAATATGAACAAAAATAGAATTAAACAATAATATGTAGCTAGAGCTAGGCAAATACGGATATTGATTTACGGGGACAAAGGAAAAATAGTAACATAGTAAACAAAAACTGAAGTCCGAAATTTCTAACCTAACTTCTAAACTGTACATTTAGTTGACCAAGATGTAAAAGGAAAATGTTCCTCGTGGTCAATAATGTTATTACATTACCGTACACCTATCAAGTGACCAAAATGTTTACTATTAGTCAGTTGATAAATCTAATTTCTAAACAGTACAATTTCTAATTAGTTAAAATGAAAAATTGTATATACTTCCGGCGGAGCATAAGCTTATCTCTTCGTGAAGTGCATGTTTAGTAGAAAGCGATAGTAAAATTTTAGTTTATGCAGTAATTTTACTTCAAAATTTTTTTTTTATTTAAGTTTAAATACTTTAATTTTATTTTCTTACTATTTTTTTTTTTGCTATAAATGAATAAACTATACCTTTTTTTGAGCATCGACCATGGAAGTGGACGGTGTTTCCGGGTCCAGCCCGATTCCACTATCCTTCAGGTTGTCTTTGCATTCTTCGTCCTTCTTCAAGGTAATTTTGCCAAGATTGCTAAAATCCAAAATAGCATTTTTCACGAGGCTCTTTTTGGACAAAACAGCTTTCTTGATGACGGTCTTCATCTTTTCGTCTGGTGACTTTTCAACGGCTATCAGAGTGGACAACCTATCGTTGGAGTCTCCGGAGTCTTCGTTGGATTTGTTTGAGTCTACGTAGTCCGTAGAAGATTTCCGCCTGTGGTGGTCATCGCCGGAGGAACTCGAATGCTCTTTGCAACTGGAGTGGTGCCGCTTCTTGTGCTTCCTGTGATGCTTTTTGTGATGTCTACGATGCTTGCAGTGTTCCTCGCAGCATTTGTGTTTCTTCTTTTTTTTCTTTACGTATTCCGCATTGGGGTCATCCTCGCTCGATTGCAGCCGCTTGAGTTTCTCTTTCCGGTGTTTCTTTAACTTTTTCCGGTCCCTGTGCCTGTCCGTTTCCTCTGTATTTTCCTGCGTTTGCGCCTGAGTCTGTGGCGCAGGTTCGGTTTTTATCTCTGAACTTGCCGACGTGGCAGATTTTTTATCTTCTGTCACGCTTGTGTTTCGTCTTCGCTTGCCGAGAGTGAACAACGTATTCTCGTATTCTGTAAAACACGCAAAAAATCAAATACCCAAGGGAAAATAGAAATCTCGTAATGTACACAAGTTGAAAGTGTTGATAATGCAAAGATGACAAAATAGTTTTTTTTTATTAAAAACTAAACACTTTTCATCGAGTTAGGAAACGCTAAAGCAAATAATTTTCCGGAACCAGAATAAGCTTTAACTATTTCAAAACACTGGTCTTTTTGCTCTAAAACAGACGTTGGATGTTGTCTGATGTATTAGTTTAACTCACCGACAATGGGATAATTGGGCTCCAAGAATCTAATGTCTTCGATGGCGATCCTCCCGGAGTCACCGTCGTCGAACTCGACGGCGACGAAATTGTCGTGCCTGGGGTCTGGCGACGATAAAGCCACGGTGCCGGGGTACAGGCAGCGATATTGCTGTGACCAGTACGCGCACACGCGGGTCCCCGACACCAGCTCCGACACCGAGCTCGGACTCACCTCCAGAATCTAAATTAACCGACACCGCTAACGTTAGTACTATTTTTGTATACAAAAACGCCGTGTTCGTCGGGCGACGTCCTTTGCCGAGTGTAGGTCTTTGTCAAGAATTTCCCCAATGATCGTTCCAATAAAAGAATTAAAAACCGATAGTTTAACCAAAGGGGTATAAGAGGTCGCCCGCAAAAATTCACGGTACTCAAACCTCATCTGCTCATGATGCACCCTACTAATCAACAAACGAGGTTCTGGCTCCTCACCAACCCGTATTTGGCCAGCGTGGCGAGAGATGAAATCCCCCATTATTGGAGAAGGCAAATGTCTAGCAGTGGACGTATATCGGCTGATGATGAATTTAGTAAAAGAAATGTTGACGTGAGAACGTCTAAGACGTATGTAGTTAGGCCTGCTCATAGCATCTTTACAGATAAAATATATTTGTTGTATGTTAAAACCTTCAGTTTCCTTCACTCTGAGAAAATCGTGACAATCAATGAGAAAAAAATATAATTATGTATATTACTTACAGCATCTCGTAAAGTCTCTTCTCTGGACAAGATATGCGGCTTGTTACCTCTCTCCCCGTCTAAAGTGATTGCGTACACATCAGGCGCCTGCACTGCGCTCAGCTTTCCTGCGTAGAACAGCCCACCCATAGCAGTTAGCACTCTTGGGGACGAATCTAATTTGTCCTCAGTGAGTGTGCATCTTGAAACGGGTTGCGCTTGGGGAGTTTCCTCCTTGGACCCTTCAGCTGGTCGTTCTTTAGGCTTAAGACTCTTTCGTCTTTTCTTCGCACGGCGCCTCTCTTTATCGCTTTCGCTGGAGGCGCTCGCTCTGCGAATAGCCAACTCCAGCTCTGGCAGATCATCTCTGGAGTGTTTTCGAACAAGACGATCCACTTTCTCCCTGTTCTTCTGCCGCACTTCATTGAGACTCTCCATTGAGGAGCTGGCGGATCTGTTCAGCGCACCCTCTGTCTCTTCTTCCTCTGAATATACTTTAAGTATCGGTTCCGCTTTTAATTTTGGTCTTACTTTGCTCGTTCTGTGCACTTCGTCTCTAGATGGCTCACCTCTGGAGCACAGTATGCCGCCTTTTAGTTTCCCTTTAGCTAACAAAAAACCGACCAAACTGCTTTTCGACTTCGGTTTTTTTGCAACAATTGTCTCCGTTGAATCGGGACTGGAAACTTTACGCGGTCTGCCCACCTTACGTTTCTTCGACGATCCTCTGTCTGAATTAGGGGAGAGTGCAGGTGTAGACGGAGTGGGCGGTGTAGACAAAGCAGGCAATGGCGGCGTTAAAGCGTTTAGTTGGGCTCTCTTTTCGTCACATTGCCTTTGGAGTTCTTGCAAGCGTTCTCGCATATCTTTCTCCATTGCATTGACTAAAGCCTGAGCAGAAGGTACCGACGAGGAATGTGTACAGGCCATGGATCCACATGAACAAGCTGTTACACGCCTCAAACTGGCTTCTAATTCCCCGCCGCTATTTCTTCCTTCGTCTCTATCTTTATCTCGCTTATGACGGCGCATTTTTTCCAACTTATGTCTCAACCTTTCTTCCCTGTCTCTACTCCTTTTCCTTCTCCTTTCACTCGAAGAATCGTCTCTATGTCTATGCCTTTCCTTCTTTATTATTTCCGTAGATCTTTCTATTTCTGGTGGACTGAGAAGCGGCTCAGTTTTAATGAACGGTCGAGTTGTCAATGGTAAAACCGGCGGTGGACTTTCAACTACTTCTTCCATAAACCTCTGTTCCGCCAATGCGCAAAGGATATCTAATCCATCTAAAGAGGGTTTAGTTCTTTGAGATGTTACTGTTTCAGCAGATGGAAATTCAAATCTTCTCTGTGGATCCACATCGGTATTTGGTGGTGATTTGGGAGAAGTCTTAATCATGATGTTTAGTTTTGTCGTGGACCTTGTATCGATTGTTAATGGTAACGGATCAATGGAGGGCATGCTGGTGCCCGGAGTGGTTCTTTCAAATTGTTCGATGCTGTTTGATAGCAGCTCCAGCCCACTGACGTCGACTATAGGCCGCGATGCATGTACCGGCGCTTGCGGTATCGGCGAACTCCTTGACGTATCAATAACCAGATCGTGAGAGCCTCCGCTGCTAGAATTGTCCATCGAATCGTCTCTTTCTATCGCATCTATTGCTTTCTCCACAGCTCCTACTACAGTTGAAGTTGCTAAGCCTTCTGAAGAGGAATCTTCCGTACTGTCAATAGATGGTGGTTGTAACGGTTGTAATTGTAAAACCGACACTTCTTCAGGAAAGTGGGCGACACCGACGCAAGCAACTTCTCTTTCATCCTCGTCGGCGTGATTCGGAGAATCATCGTCATCGTCTATGTGATCAGTTTGATTGGAAGCATCTTTATGTGCCGGGCCTTCGGGAGCATCAGGGGGTGGTGAGGACGGGGCAGCAGGAGACGTGGCTTGACTCCTGCATGCTTGTTCAGAGAATTCGGGTTGGTAATAAAGGTGTGTCAGTATTGGTTGTTGGACCGGTTCCGGTGCGAAAGTTGGTGGTGGTTTCTCTTGAGGCGGCTCGGGTTCGATCTTTATGAGAGCGTGTGGTGTTATAAGTGGTTGTATGATTGGTTTACGTTTATCAACTGTGTGTGTGGGGTGTGGTTGCGGAGCGGGGGCGGGGGCAAGAGTAACAAGTCTCGTTGAGTGTGTATGCGTGTGCTGTAGGGTAGCAGTCGAGGCGAGGAGTTCCCCAGGCAGTAGTTGGAGATGGTGAGACGGGTGGGGAGCTGGGGGGAGGAGCAGCGGTGTAGGAGGGTAGGGAACACCACCCCATACGACCGTGTGGGGTAAATCTGGAGGCGCGGGAAGCAATAGAAGAGCTCCGGATGTTGGTTCCCTGACGAGCTGGTAACCTCCGACCGTCGAAACGCCGCCTCCCACTGAACCAACTCCTCCAACACCCACGCCGCCTACCATCATACTCTCCATCGATACTTGAGCTGAAACGTAACACAAAAACATGTTATTTTCTTCACACTACATTAATATAACTAGTGCCTGATGATGAACTGTTCCCATCAGAATATGACAATTGACTTTATACCACCTTTATAAATATTACTTTTCAACATCAAATTTATTATCATAAAACCTGAACTTAGTAATGTTTAAGCACTAAAGAGAACTGATTTAACTGCTTGATTGTAAAAAAAACATTCGGCTGTTTATTACAAACTTAACTGTGTAGTTCAGATTTTCAGTTAACAGTAACTTTAATGTTTAATAATTTTAGTTAATAATAAAGTTACATATGTTTATTTATGAGGAAATATATTCAGTTGTAAGCTCTATCAATATATTGTATGTTATGTAATGTATACAAACTGTAACATTATCAGCTGATAGATGTCCACTGTTGGACATAGGCCTGCTTTAATAGTGGGAGGTTTTGGGCCCGTACTGGCCCAATGCAGATTGATGGGAATCCAGAGCCGGAGTTTCGTTTGTTGATTAGCAGATTCCATCACGAGTAGGTGAAGTTGGCTTTGGTCTTGTGAATTTTATGGGACCTTTTACACCCCTTTAACACCACAATCTATATCAATCAAGACTCAAGAATAGATATATATTAGATAGAAGAAGACAAGTAAACTAAATCATTAATACTGTACGCAAATTGTCTAATAAGTAGTATTTATTGAACTACTTGATGGTAAGATATTAAGTTGAAGTAACTTTTAATCATATTTGTGGATCGTGATCGATGGTTAAATATCATCTAAGTCCCATGCCCACAGCTGGACGTAGACCTTCACTAAAGATCTTCAATACGACTGGCCTTATGTCACTATGATGATAATTTTTGGTAACTCTCCGCTGATGGAGACTGTTTAGGTAACTTACTAACCCTAAGTAATTATTACTAACAATATTATTAAGTTTTTATCCAGCAGTTGTTCGAAATGAAATAATTTTATTTATTTATTAAGTTAATATATGTCTTTTTATGGCCGGGTATGGATTCGATCCCGTGATCGGCTTTCGATCTTTCCTGCTGCAGTTTATCGGAATTTTCTGATTAACTCCTGGCTTTATGGCAGAAGAAACCCAACAGACGGTACAAAAGCTCAAGAAAACCTTTTTTGGAGGGTCCTGTAGCTGTAATGTTACTAAGCTATAGAAATTATTTATAGGATTTTGAATTTTGAATTTCAAAATATTGAAATATGAAAATTCGTGGAATCGATTTTCATTAAATTCTACTCCTGATGAGATTGAAGATTAAATAATATTCTAAATAACTAAACTCTATTTCTACATAAACCAGCTTTGGGCAAATCCTATACTATTAAGTTAACTTTGATCGGATATTATTTATGTTATGGATTTTATTTGTTTAATGCTCTAAAGAAAGTCATATCCAAGTAATGAAATAATTGAAATAAAAAGATCTTCGTACAAATTTCTAAAAAATTTATGAAATCCACAATATTTATTTGTGATTGATCCTCTAAAATAGTATAAGTAGCTTTCGAACCTAATAACGGTTTTACCAAGCGTGTAGTTTTTGATTCTTTTTTTTTAACTAATATTCACATATCGCGTGTGCGTAGTGTTTCAACAAAGTTAATGAATGCCTAATTACTCTGCACATACAAAGAACCTAAATCGCGCACACTGCATTGTTCAACGGCAACATTTCGATTTTTTTTTTTACCCCAACCTAGCAACTATCGCGTGAGGTGTCAAATTCATAACCGTAAACCGTTAAGAGCGAGTAATCGGTGAAAAAATAATGCAAAAACTAATTCACAACACTAAAAGCGGGGGGCGGGGCTTAACTGTCGAACTGGACACGAACGACGCGATCTGATTGGCTGTACGTACTAGTGGGTGGAGTCAATTGGGCGGGGCATAGTAGGCGGAGGCCGATGAGTAGGGATGCCCAGATGGTTAAGTTATCGGTAAATTAGTTTTTATGATTATTTATGTTTTTTTTTTTATTTTGGATGATAGATAATTTATGACAGTGACACGAGATCCGTTGTGCGTGTGGGAAGCTAGAACTAGAATTTGTAAGTATTTTAATTTCAGATACTAGACACAAGCGCAATAACACGCGCAAGTCCTAAACAGCTCTTTTCAAAAACTTCAATTCAAAAACTAGTTTAAGTAACTTAAGAGATCTGTAATTTGTACTACAAACGGTACAAACTTAATTACAGAATAATTAAGTTTCATTAAAACACATTGTTTTTAATGAATCGAAATGAAGGTGAATTTTATGATACGTTTTACGATTAAAGGTAGTAAAAAAAAAACACTCTTACTTTCAAATAAGATCCATTTTGGTTATATTTAGAGATGAGTAGAGTTCTTTAAGATTTCGTATAATTACATGTTCAAGAAACATAAGTAAGACAACAATCCAATTTTTAAGGCAACCTAGCACTTGCTTAAGCAACAATTTTTGGGAATTACAATATTGGTTAGGGCCCTCTTTGGCCTTAGTCTTCAGTAAGGCCCTGTGCTGGAAGGTCCAACCCTCACACCCATCACAAGGTGGAATGATGAAGGTTGCGGGAAACCGCAGCAAACAGACAGCACAGGATCAACTGGAGTAAAGATCTTCAGGTAAGGCCAATATCCAACAATGATCATTAATCGACTGATGATGATTGGTAATGATTCGATTATTTCGATCAAGATAATATGATACTTATCCTATTGGATAACTTCTGGAGTCGTCAGTTCATTCCCCAGCTGGAACATTCCCAACCGTTCTCATCACTTTTCCTTATACATCATCAATGAGTTACTGTGTATATATCTTAACTATATCTACATTATATGCCGGATGTGTCACAATTTGATCAACTTTTGCTGCAATTTCATCATCATCATTAACAGCCTGACGTAGCCCACTGTTGGACATCGGCCTCTACCAAGAAACGACTCTTAACCCGTTTACTTGTATAAATAACTTAATAACTTGACCGGATTCCGGAGGTCAAAATAAAGGTCAAATATTTACAGCCTTATGAGCACTAATCTAGTCTAATTACATCATCATCATGTCTTTTTTAATCCACTTTTAGACATGAGCCTTCACCATTGTGATCTACCAAAAGCGATGATACGATATTTACACAACACCATGCAAAATTCATCTCTTTACTAAGTTATGTCCATTATAAGTAAGCTATTCCTTTTGAACCGGTAATATTACTACACTACTACTTAGCCGAAGTTCATACTTATTCAGTCTTAATGTATATATCAAATTTGACAAAATTCAATACTTTAATAGTAGTATTAAATATTCCGATTACTGTGAAATTGATAAAGTTTACTGGTTAACAGTAAAATTTCGATTCATTTGGTTATGATTTTCATACTTCAGTTAACCTAGTGAGGACGTTGAAGAGGATCTCGTTATTTATGTTATCCTGGTACCGGGAATTGTATACGCTTTCACCTTGTCTTAGGAAAACAAAGACATAAACAAACATAAACCGCTTTGGTTTTGTTTTCCTACCTCGTTAGTAGATTAGGTAGATTTGAGAACAATGTCTACCAATAATACGAAACAGGTAGAAGTATATCATTCCGGAGTCCGTTTCTAGGTTCGTAGCTTCTATTGCAAGTACTGTGAGTATTATTGTGATCCGATTTGAAGGGTGTTTAGTAGTTTAGTGAAATTACTGCGGTAATCAGATTTATGTTTTAAATAAATCATCAGCCAGTTTAACACTAGTTTTACCAGATCTGTCAAATTGACTAGTCTTGAAAGTTCAATATGAAATTATTTTCTTTCTGTAATATCATGACTAAACAAATAATTTTATGAACTTTATGTTATTTTATATATATTCATAACAAATGTTAAGGTAGAAATATGTATAGTTAAACAGTTGGTAAATCTAGTTTTATTTTAACCGGTAAACAATTATTGTGTTAATGAAAACAACAAAACAATCTACCGTTTAATCGACCTTATACAGTGTATGAACAAACTGTGCGATCGTGAGGTTGGCAAGGTCGCTGAGGTCCGGCAACGGGACCCCAGCGACGCATTGCATCGCAATTACATCACGCTGGAAGCGGATCTAGTTACATCAGCTACACCAAGCTTTGTAAGGTATGACCAATATAAAATGATCTTTATAAACTACTAACGTGAAATTATTCAAGATTAATTTTCCATTTGATTAAATATAATATATATATTTTTTATATATTTCCATTATCGATTATTTAAAAGCCATAGCCAGATTTAAACCAGTTAAATTGACTGGTACTTCAAATTCAATTTTAAAATGTTTCTACATGAGATATATTCTTTCTGTAATGATATGACTTTTGTGGATTTAATCAAAAAAATAATTATTATGAACTTTATATTATTTTGATTTGAAATAGGTATTAAACAGCTGATAAATATAGTTAATAAAATTTTGTTATGGAAAGTTTTTAATATAAGTTTGATTTGTAATAAATAATGAGCGATTCGTGTCAATGACGTCTCAATACTAATTCGTCTCGAAAACTAAAATTGAATGTACTGTTTTGATTCAGATATCTCCGTGCTAAATAAATCAGAAAAATATATAAATACTTTTTTATAAATTTTAAAATGATTGGCAGTTAAATTATAACGATTGTGATTTAAAAAAAAAAAAACTTTTCAGTGATACGTCAAACGCGCGGTGTTGCAATGCGGAGACCAGAGCGACATGAGCGTGCAGCGTCGTCGTGCCGTTAGCGCAGCGCGAGTGTCGAGTGGCCAGAGCGTCGGTCGGTGCGCAGTTGGCGCGCAGCTACCAGGCTCGCATGAGTCGAGTGGGGGTGAGTGGGGCCTACCTGGGTACTGCCAGAGCGGTGCTGGAGGCGCGGGGGCGGGCGCCGGCCACGCCATGGGGGCGGGCCTCTCGTCGCACAGCACGTTGGCCACGCCCACCGCCATGGCCGCCTGCGCCGCGTCTGCGATGTGAGAACAGAATGACGTGGCGCCTGCAACGTGCAGCACGTGTCACTTTTACTGCACAACATACTGATATATAACATATACAACTGATCACCATCACTCAACCCATACATACACACATATAAACAACATAATAATATATTTCATATATTTATTACTATATTACTAAAATAATATCTTAGCAGAAATGCTAAGTTTCCGGCGTCAGTGTTCCCGTACAATTACGATGTGGGCATCTTCAAGAGTGTATAAGTATTTGCTATGTTAATGCGCCTTACCATCATCGACCACATCTTCACTTAAAACCAGGTGGGATCGTGGTCAAGCATTAACCTATACATACGTAAAAAAAAATACTAAATACTATACCAATTCTGCAATTTAAAAATATTTATCCTTAAATTAATATTGTTGTCAAAAGTCTACAAACCGTTGTCATTTTATAAAGTGACAGCTGTGAGAAATGTTCCAGAACATATTTCTATATCATAGCTAATATTATAATGACAAAAAAAAAACCGTGTTAGAGGGTGTTCAGAAAATATAATTAGAGGGTAATTTGATAGTATTGTGAATGTGAAAAAAGTTGGTTGTATTTGTGAGTTTTGAATTAAGATTTAGTGAGAATTAATCGCTGAAAAGAGTTAAAAAAACTAACAAATATATTAGACATAAAGTAAGAAATGAATATTATAAAGTTTTTTTAAGCAATTTATTCTGAGTGTGTTTGTATTTGGATTTTCATCACCTACTTAGTGTAGACAAATGTTTTATACAAAAATATAGTTTTTATTGAAATCAAGATTTTTTTATTATTTTTAACATCTGTTACTCAAAAACTATACTGATATATTTATATCATAATTAAATCAAAAATCATACATTTAAGGGTTAAATTAAAATAATGAAATATTTATAATACATATTCGTATTACCTTATACCTTTTCATGATAGAAACCTATCTTTAAATAGGTTAAAAAGATTACTTACTAAATAATACCTCACATTATAT
>DWLS01006286.1:0-11800 GCA_018246255.1 Pachliopta kotzebuea | reverse complement strand
ATTTTGTGTAAACTATCTGTATTCTTTTCTTATATCAATCTAATATTAAAGGGTTAAAAAAGGCATTAGATTATTAATAACTTTTGGCACACTCTCTGCAAGTTTATACTATTTTTAAACAATATAGACACTTTTCATAAAATAATATTTTGTGTAATGTCTTACTTGTTTGTTATATTATCATTAATTTTTGCTATAGAAAGTTCGCGCAGTATACATACTAAGATTTAAAGGGATATCAGCGCCATCTTGTGACAATATGTGAAAGCGTTTCGCTGCTTTCCTTAGTGCTATTTATAAATAATAGATGGCGTACAAAACATAAAAATTATTTTATACTATATCGTTATTCTATGATCAAATAGATGGCAGTTTGCGGCAAATGTTTGAAGTTACTGTAATTGAAAGTAGAAAAAAAGTAATTTATTTTCTTTAATTTTGTAATTTATTAAATCTTTTAACAAATAAACAAGATGAATAAAAACAATGTTGAATTATAAGAAATGTATTTTCAATCGTTTGTACAATATTAACTTTGACAATTAATAGTATAATATGAACGCAGTCTCTGTCATTGGAGACCGGTCCTGCTTAATTTGACTCTATACATTATGGAATCGTAACTTACGTACTAAAATAATTCGTTTACATAAAATGATCAATATTTACATACTTATTTAAATTTGTTTACAACAACAACTTAATAGTACATTTGTTATAAATAGTAATTAAAGTTTGACTAATGGATATTTCACACTCAGCGAGTCATCACTGTCATAACACGAGCCAGTCTTCTTTTATCATGTCCGATGCCTTTTCAGCTATCATGATAACAGGAGCGTTAGGATTGCCACTTATTATGGTGGGCATTATGCTCGCGTCGACAACTCTCAAATTGGCAACACCGTGGACTCTTAGTCTCGGGTCGACAACTGCGTCTCGATCGTTCGACGGCCCCATCTTGCAGGTGCCGGTCGGATGGTATATAGTGAACGTGAAGTGCTTCAGACTGCACTCCCAATATTCATCGCTGAAGAGAGCGAGATGAGCGCATCCCGGCAATGGTATATTGTGAGGACGAGACCCGTATCTCTGGAATGCGGTAGTATTTGATAGCGCGAACGCTATCCTGATGCCTTCGGTCAAGACTTGTATGTCTTCTTTGTATGCGAAGTAATTCGGCTCTATTGACATCGGCTGAAAAGGATTCCTGCTCCTCAATTTCACCCAGCCGGAGCTCTTTGGACGCAACAGCAGAGGCAGTATGGTCCAGGTCTCGGCGCTCTCAATAGGCTTGTACACGGTATTGTAGACTCTGTCTCGTAAATTCAAGATCTTACGTATTTGCTCCCCTCCGTCCGAGTTCACGGAACTTGGTGCGAAGTGGAACTGTATGTCGGGCCAGTTGCCTGACGGCGGCGCGTACTTCGTGTTAACGAACGCGAGCCCCTCCACTCCTTGTGTCGTCATCGGTCCTTTTTCGTATAATATGTAATTCATAGC
Source organism: Pachliopta kotzebuea (assembly GCA_018246255.1). Taxonomy (NCBI): domain Eukaryota; kingdom Metazoa; phylum Arthropoda; class Insecta; order Lepidoptera; family Papilionidae; genus Pachliopta; species Pachliopta kotzebuea. Next base: position 10,297 of record DWLS01006286.1, on the reverse strand, counting down.
GACCGAGAACGATTGAAAGCGATCCTTCTTGAATGTGACCGGTTTGTTAACGACAAACGTCAGCCCGCCCAGGCCGACGTGGTCTTGCAAATTGTGGCCAACTTTCAGATCTGCGATCAAAGGGATACCGTGCTCTCGCAAGTGCTCAGCGGGGCCGACACCGCTCAGCATCATTATTTTGGGCGTAGCTAGTGCTCCGGCTGACATTATCACTTCCCTTTTTATCCTCACCTTCTGCTTTTCCCCGTTCCTAACGAATTCCACTCCGTAAGCTTGCTTCTTCGCCGGATTGATTAAGATCCGCGTCACTTGCGCACCTAGCGCGATGTGCAGATTGCTTCTTTGCCGAACTGGTCTTAGAAAGGCTTTGGCTGTGCTACAGCGGCTGCCGCGGCGCATAGTCGCTTGGGTTAGCATGAAACCGGTTTGCTTCGCGCCATTAATATCGCGGAATTCGTAGCCCAGTTCCATACCACCTTTCAGGAAGGTTACAGAGAGAGGCGTGCGCCACGGTGCCTCTTGCACAGTCAGGTAACCTCCGGCGGAATGGTACGGCGTGTTAACTAGGTAAGGATTGCGATTATCTTCGGATTTCAGAAAGTACGGTAGCACTTCATCGTACGACCACCCGGGGTTACCCAGCGCTTCCCACAGGTCGTAATCGTTCCGGTTTCCCCTCACGTAGACCATAGCGTTGAGGACACTGCAACCGCCGAGGACTTTGCCCCGCGGCCAGTTGCAGCGATCGCCGTTCATGGCCAGGCAGTAGGAGCGGTTAGCTGACGGCGTCGTCTGGAACTTCCAGTCCATGTCGGAGAGCTGGGTGTACCCGGCGAGCGCGGGGATGTCCGATATCTCGTTCTCGTCTTGGCCCGCCTCAAGCAGCAACACTGTCCAGTTGCCGATTTCGGATAGTCGGGACGCGACCACCGCGCCGGCTGAACCACCCCCCACTACCACGAAGTCGTATATCGGCATTATCTGAAAAAATAATTTCTGTGTTTATTTCATATGTACTTGTTTATATTTATTCTAACCTTTAACTACGAGTAGAAAGACTATTATCTTTCTCGTCACTATATTAGCCGAAAAACCTTAACTTAGTTAAGCATATATGTAAAATGAAATTAAAAATTAATTTCCAATTCTATAGCTATTGATATAATTGGGACAGCGATAAATCCTATACAACATATTAACATAAACGATAATGTATATATAGATTTTTAAATATTTAAATTCAGGTATACTTAACGCTAGAGAAATTACTAGGTTACGAGACTGAACATTTTACGTCCCAATACGACGAGCGCAATGTGGTGCAGTTTATAGCATCTTAATTAGCAATATGTTGTCATGGACAATCATATCACTTGCCATCAGGTAAACGTCTTGCTCGTCTCATCGGGATAAATGAAAAAATTAAATAAATACTTTATGTAATAAATTAGAATAAGTATTAACAAGTGGCCCGTACAAAATTCTGAAACTTTGAGCACCCACAACTCGGGAATCCGACCATATACCAACAAAATTCCAACGGCTCTGTTCTTATCTAAGCGAGATCTATCTATATGCCAAATGTCAGTCTCCTACCCTTTGTAGTTCTCGAGATTGAAAATTGTTGACGGACGGACATTGTCATTTAAATAAGGATAACTGACTAGACAACAGTCTTACAATAAGTAGACGAAATAAAAAAATAATAATTTGCTTCCCTATATGACATTTCAACACCAGCTCGTACCCCTTGTAGTTCTCGAGATTGAAAATTGTTGACAGACAGAACGTACGTAACGGGAGGACGGACATTGTCGTTTAAATAAGGATAGTAGTATTAGAATTCGAATAAATGTTACCATATATTTTTCAAATAATTTTAATTATATTTGTATTAAAAACGCGATATAGAGGAATCATGTACTTGACTTCTATGTAACTTTTCATCTCTGGAGCAGCACCGTTAACGTCATCATTAACATATATTCTACTTGGCAATTAGACAATATAACAAAATCTTATATTTTTAAATTATATGAAAGTTGACAACTTAGTGATACAATTACGTGTCTCATTAGGTCAGCGGCGGTGCGATATCTCGCTGCGAATTTTGACCAATCTTATGAGATTACAGACTTTAAACTTTCTACTTTGCACTTCATTCTATATGAATGATCAATATTACTTTATATTCTCAACGTCTTTTTAAAATCATGTCACGAATTTTACTTAAAAACCCAAGATGTGTTTGAAGTAAGCAATTCCTCATTTCTGTTACGTAAACCAAGTCTCATTACTGTCTTAATGTAAATGTATTCTCTAATGCCTTAAGACATTAAAAAATTATGTACTGTATAAATATCATAACTATCTCTACATTGATAGAGCACATCATTAAACATACGTGAACTACGTACGTCCTTTTGTCCTTTTTTAAGTTATATACTATAAAATATTACAGTGTGTACTTACGGTGCTGACGTCCGTTATGTAAGATTCCGGATCGTATTGCTGGTATCTGAAGTACGTGATCCCGAGGGCCAGGAGTGGTATCAGACCCAGCACGGTGATGGGAGACGGTGCCAAGCTCGCGAGCGCCCCAGCCGCCTCCATATTTACTATTCAAATTCATCTACTACTTAACTAATATATACAAATAATCCTACTACAGCCCTCTAAATCCAGCCCTCCGTCTTTTTCTGGTCGTTCTCTGATAATATCTTGGGAGTGTAGTTTCTTATGCCGGTTTTTTTTGGCGCGGGGGCAGCCTTTTTCGTCTTCTCGTTGTCGCTGTGGTAGCCTTTCAGTCGCGCGCTTTTTATCTCTTCCCCTTTCACCTCGAACAGTTGCAACTTGTAGCGTTTCTCCTTCGGTATCTTCACCGGCTTGTACAGCTCCTTGCTGATGTCGCGGTAGTGATCGTTCTTGTAAAGGCTGATGCAGTAGTAGTCGCTCTTGGACGATCTGTCCGAGCGCAGTTCGCAGGCGCTGGAGCCGCTCCTGTAGCCGCTGCTTTCGTTCGAGTTGTCGCTTTTGAAGCTGTCAGCGCTGCGGCGAGATTTGTGCCACTTGTAGTCGCCGTCGGAGCCGCTGCTTCGGCCCTCTGACAACTTGTTCCTGTACTGGATCGGGTTCTCGTACTTGTCCTTGTAACGGCTCACTTGAGCGACGCCGCCGTGCTCGAGATAGGACTGCTCTTGACCCATGACGAGGTGCCCGACCCCACCCGCCTTACTGGAGACTCGTTTCTGGAAATTTGAAATAGAAATAGTTCAAAACAAAGTATTTGTAACTATTATTAAATAATATAAACATATTACAAAACTTACATATATACCAGATTAATCAATATCCTAATATTTTACTTTCAGTGTATATTTATTTAATCACTGCATATGGATATTTATTACATACATTATTTAATTATTAAAAATTCAATTACTAAGAGATTAATACATAACTACTGCATCTGATATCAAAATTACAACAGAGAAGTTAATATAAAAAAATACGTTCATACAAATTTTAGTAGTTCTTCGAATATAAGCAATTACAAACAATTCAAGTCTAGTTATTATAACTTATAATTTAGTTAGTCTTTTGAAGTAAAACTCTCGGTTAAATTTTGTAGAAATATTTTATTAGTCAATATCTTTCTAAAATAGGTCCAGTCGTTGTGGACATCACCCGGAACAAATAAACAGACATACAAACTTTTTTTTAATTTTGTATTTGCTTAAACAATTGGATGTTGCATTGATATTAATTAAGTAAAAAAAAAAATTGTTAATTCAATAGTACAAACATAAACCAAAGCTAGTGCTTGGACTGTATTAATAAAAGTTAAAAAATAATTACTGTGTACTTTCAAAAATTTCGTAATACGCTTCTCGCTTTTCAAAACAGGTTTGAATTACTTAACGATGTGAAACATCAATTTTTGTTTTTGTACACAACATAAAAATTGTATATTGAAACTTGTCAGGAAAACAATAATTAAAACAATTTCAACTACTATTTGAAAGCGTTATAAAGATTATTAAATCAACAGTTCCAAACTTTCAGAGCTTTTTATATCAATCTGTAAACATAAAAGAGTATATATACATGTATTAATCTCAAAACTATTTACCTTAAATTCATATTTCACTAAAAAATTTAAAATAACACGCTTTGTATATCAAAGACTTAGACGATGGGAAATGCATTTACGCATCCCGCCGTGCAATGGGCGGGTATGTGGGACTCGCCGGAATACCCACTAAAACCACATCGACTCCCACCCTCAGCGCTGGTGAAGGACTCCGGGATCTCTAAAAGAACGCACCGGTGCATGTATATCAAAGACCTAAACTGTAGAAAAGAAAGTAGTTTTCATCCGAAAACATAGATGGCGCTAATATTAAAAGTAAACTATAAAGATGAATTAGTAAAATTTGTGTATGAAAAAATATGTAATAAATCTGGTGGTAGTTTTTTCTGTTTCATAAATACAAAGTATATATAATACTTAGTAGTATTTCGGAACTTGACATCCAGTTATAATATTTATATGTAAATAAATAGTGGCCCAAAAACAGCGTCAGTTATTCGACTTGCAAATCTGCGATAGTTGATTTGCAAGCGAGCGGAGCGTAATCACAAGGATTCATATCCCGACCACATCATTCGCTGTTCAGTCGAGTCAGTTAAGACCCTTCTGATGGCAATGATCAAACGTTCACTTCACCGTACAGTACTTTAGACGTCAACTAAACTGTACCGCGATTTAAAACGGAGCAGCGCCATCTCTCGGACGTCGCGGTAAAGACCAACAGCTGCAGTCAACGCTCTTGGCCTTGTTACAGTTATTTATAACAGATAACCTGTTACTCATTCGGTAAGAACGCTGAGGATGTAAATAATCGCTTCCGTTTTTGTTTACACCCAAAAGTTTAATATAATGATTGTAAATATAACAAATTATTAAATAAATAGTTAAATTTAGTTTCATTAAAAACTTGGAAAATAATCTTAAAATATTTTGTCGCAATCGGAAATTTTGTTTGTTTGAATCTATTATAGACGATTTCTGAAGAAAGTTGAGTCTTAAGTTTACAAACAAATTTTGTATTTTATTCTTGTACGTAACATATCATCGTTTTAATATTTTTAATAAATTTATTGTTATTGCCATTTAAAAAAATATTATTTACTAAACATTTCGTAAAATGTAATAAGCGGTTAATAATTTTTTAAAAATTTGTCTAAACTAAACTGTTTTAAGATTTTACACTGTTTAAAAAAATCTGATGCTTTTTACAAAAAAAAAAATCGCGTCCAGAGAAAGGACGGCATTGCAACGCGAATTCTCCATTATAAATCGCCGACTTTCACTTCCATTTCTAAATGACAACACTTTATATTTTTTAACCGATGGCCGTGGTCGCCGGGTGCGCTTTTTAATGAAGTATTTGAACTTTTAACACAAAAAAAATTAAACATATGGACAGTTTATTTTGAAAGTGGTGTAAATCCATTTTTGAGAAAAATTAGCTACCACGTAATTCATGCTTAATTTAATGTAAATTTTTTATATATAACTAGTCCGTTTTCAATTTCTCAAACAAATCCCATGTTTTGTACAACTTAAAATCGGTCGGTAAATGAAATTGCATATGATTTGCTTGTATTTTTAAATCAACTCATATTAACCTTTAATTTTCTCGAAACAAAAGAAAATTTACTTATACCACTTTCAAAATAAACGGTCCATGTTAAGAAAGTAATGGCATCTTACTAAGTAATTACTTTAACAATTTCAAGGAGGCTTAAATGTTTATCTTATCTGTAATAAGATTCTCGCTTGTAGAAAGATATGTTATACAACAACATTAGTTTGATGGTTTCAAACATTTAAAAATAAAACTAGGTTGTAACCATTACTATTACCAACTATGACATGGATGTATTTAATTCAAAATATATATGACTTTAATCATGTGATATTGTTTTTACGTCTATTTATTTTTTCATAGTTAATTCTTGCATCTTTTCTCATAGAGAGAACCTTTAGGCTTTATTAAGTGACATTGTGAAAACGGCAAAGCGTATTTTCATACAATCAATTAACGGTTGAAACACAGCAAGTCAAATATCAATATAAAAGTAATGGCAAGCTTTGTTACTTGTAAGAACCAGGAATAAAACTGAGTTGAAAGATATACATCTTCTTCTTTGTATCACTCTTGAAGGAGTGATCATGGTCATCATTTCAGGTGTTGGTGACAAGCTTCACAATATGCTGTCACTACTTTCTGATGGCAACCATCCTCATGCATTTGTGTAGTTATAATGAGACATTTACTGCTGATTTTATCTGATCAGTCCACCTCATAGACGATCTTCTTCATGGCCTGGTACCCTCAACGCACGCATATTACAGCTAAGTTAAATTGTGGTGGGAATGTTGAACTCAAAATTACCGAAGCGACACAACAAGTGTTACGGGTAATCATACACATAACGATTAGTTCTGTAACGAATTGTATAATGTAGCGTGAAGCCGTTCCTAATGCTAATGTAATTGCACAAACACTGCAGCCTGCTGAGGGTCCATGTTTTTGTTTATAATAAAACTGTTCTTAATTAATATTTCATGTATGAATCAGTTGTGCTATTAATTTTTGATTTTTTTGTTTGGAATTTCCGTTCTCTTCTAATACATATGTAATTTATATAACCCCTTATATTTTCCGCTATTTATTTATTTATAAACATTGAATAAAGTTAGTAGTCATTTATAAATTATCACCGGTTAATATTAATGTTAGTAAAAAGGCTGAACATTCGTTTATCAGTTTTAAAGATTAAGCGATACTTTTGATATATAAGTACATGTGATGGTCAATAATATAATGTATAATTTTATATGTACACTATACATATATTATCTAAAAGTTTATTTTGTTATAACATAATTAGAAAGAAATAAAAATAATATATGTTTTTTAATTTAAAAAGGTTAATGCTTTACCACGAGCCTAAGCCCACAAGCGTATTGAACAACTATGTGCCTATACTCTTTATAGTAGATACTTTCTAAATTTTATGAAGATATATATATATATAAGGAAATGTGTACAATCCGATACTGTTTAGGAAATGTATATAATTCCAATGAAATGTATAAAGTAAATGCTTTCGGTAATAAAACACGTTGTTAATAATAATTTTTATTAAGACAATCGGGTAACAGTCAACCTGTAAAATAATAAGAATATGTTCATATTATCTTACTAATTAAAACTTCTAAAATGAATTATCTATTAACTTTTAACGTATCACAAAATCAACTTATATTTATTCTTATAAAATCAATTGATTTTAGGAATTACATACATTTCCGTTAACATATATAATTAAATCCTGTCTTCAACAGTAAAAGGAGCAAGTTGTGTTGACTAGAGTTAAATAAAAACGAGACGGTTTCGTGAAGCTTATACACGGTTAAGTAATGTGGTTGCTGTTTCGCAATGTGTTTGCTGCAGTTTCTATTTACTTGGTTAGGAGCCGTATAAACAATTTTTATATACACAAACTTACTGGAAGTTGTCACTAGCCGGAGACTGCCTATTCACCACTGCAGCTTCTATTGAAGCCGGAAAACAACACTATGCAAACATTACTGTGTTTCGGTTTGAAGATTGATTGAAGGTTGTTATAGCTAGTGAAATTACTAGGGTACCGAAGCATATAACGTCTCAAGGCGTCGAACTCAATGTGATCTTGTGTATATCATCTTAACAAAAAATTACGCTTGCCCATAACAAAGTGTTTTGTTTACTATCAGGTGAGCGTCTCGCCGAAGCTATACATAAACCATCAAAAAGAGAGAAGTGGCGTAACTTTATCAAAAGCAGGTTATCAGTGAGCAATCGCGATCCTCAGCAATGAGGAAATGACTTACAGAGAGAGGTGAATTTTCAAAGGAAAGGTCAATCGTATATTCTTCCGGATTGATGTCCAAGCGAAAGTTATGAATATGCCAAGGCCAATGCAAGGTTGACCTTTGTTATTTTATCACTTAACAATCGCAAAAGTAGAAGGAAATGTCTACTTCTGTTTCTTCCTCAAACATTTCCAATGGTAAATACCTATAAGGTATGAGCACACGGACAGAATTTCTTCGTTTTACAATGACTGTCTCCGAAAGGTTCTAACGACTGCTAATTTGTTACATCTCCCCATTTGTAAGTTTCGTGGCATTACAAAACTCGTATTAGCTTTTGATTTTCACTTTTCACTGTGGATTGACGAATAAAGAGATGATATAATATAGTTGGTGTTGATATGGTGATGAGTTGGAAATAACTTTTATATCCTGCAATCAAATAACTGTTAGGGTTTGTTCTCTGGCGAATATTCTTTTAATATAAATAAATGAATCTATAGTAGAAGACTTTGTGGTATGTCTATGTCCAGCTGTGGACAAATGTTGAATCATTATGATGACTTATGTTTTCATATTCTCTTTCCCAGTTTATTTAGAAACGTGTGATACATAACAATAAGTCGCTGGTAAAGATGGTGCACAAGGCTAATGCATTGCATGCTTATGTGATCATTCGGCTCATCACCTTAAGACAATGTGATAAGAATCATTACTCCAGTAATTTCATTAGCATACAACACGAATCACACGGGAACACAATAATGTTTGTCGGCTGCAATAGGAGCTGCGGTGGTACCTACCTAGACGGCCCTTGACAACGGAGACATACCGCTAAGTTTTTTGTAGTGTATTGAGTTAACTTGAGCCATCGGGTGGAAGGGTTTTTAAAAAATTACATGCTTAGGACTACTGTGCCAAGCTATGATGTGAAGTTAATAAAAACTGATCGAGAACTGATTTTATTTAGTAATACATGCTTCTTATATACTGAGGTTATACAATGGGTCCTTATGGCTTGTTTATAATCTATATGTGATTAATGGATCTGTTATCGAGTGGTAACAGATTTATATTTTAGTTTATCAGCAAGTGTTTCCCTTGTTTTTTGTTGGCCTTCCTCTTATGACTATGTAACTAGAGAACTGCTTATATTTGATAATATAAGCTTCTTATATACTAATCTTATACGATGGGTCCTTATGGCTAGTTTATCAAAAACATGTGATTAATGGATCTGTTATCCGAGTGTAACGGATTTATGTTTCAGTTTATCAGTAAGTGTTTTCGTTGTTCATTGTTGGCCTTTCTCTTATGACAACATAACTATTTTTATAAGTAAATTATATCTATTGTGTAGTATTATCTCAATGCTATGTTAATCTTACAGCATCCCTCTTTTTGCTGTTATTGCGTGTTCATAAGTTGTTTGTGAGTGTCGAATTTGGCATTGCAGCAAAGTCCGACTTTCCATCAGTGTGTATAAAGAAAACGTTCCCATTGTCTGTCATTGAACCTAGTAATTGATACCTGCTGCGGTCAGCCATGACACCAGACGCTTGTCACGCGAAGACTAAGTTATAGACTTCAACTTTAACCTTTAACTTTATTCGAAAGTACGTATTATGTTTACAACATGGCTATAGGAAAGATTTGTACTGCACCGTATTGCGATCGTCGCCTTGAAACATAACGTATTAAGTCTCGTTACCCTAGTAATATCATTAGCTTACAGCAACTTTCAAACCGCAACACAGTTAGGTCTCCACATTACTGTTTGTTAGTTGCAATAGGAGCCGCAGTGGTAACTACCTAGACGGTCTCCAGCAACGGAAACCTAATACCAATAATTGATGAAAAATTTATATCAGTAGTTTTGGGTTACCGGTAATATTGTAAACGAATTTACTTTATAAGTTAGGTAACAACCTAACTAGGTCTCTAACTGGGAGAGGAATGGATATGCAGCTTCCTACTTAGGTCTTATAAAACAATTTAACATACTGGATAAGGTTTACTTTATTCAGAAATCTGTTAGTACGGAGCCGCGAATAGAAATCTTATTTTTGGGTTAATGGCGTTGAGAAACGGACCCAAAACGCCACCAACACGTCCGGCCGGTTCGTTCGCTACCACCACCACCAGACCACCACGTGAGTCGCATGGTTTTTGCAATGTTACGTACACATTGATCTATTATTCACTAGATACGTTATCAATCACTGTTAGTATTAATACCAACATTAGTTCTTTATATACATATTTATTTATTTACACTTTATTTGTATATTAACAACAAAAAGGAAAAACATTATGTACATGAGAGACACAGTAAACAAAAAGGCGGACATAATGCCACAAGGCATT
>DWLS01006285.1:0-11803 GCA_018246255.1 Pachliopta kotzebuea | reverse complement strand
AGTTTATCCGCTGATGATTATATTTATTTATTTTAAATTATTGAAGAATGAACAATTTTCTAAAATCCATCTCCGTTACATGCAGGAATACCTTTTACCAATTTTCTATTATCCTTAAGAAAATTTTCCGCGTGAATTGTATTAAAAAAGTTTGTTATGTTCATTCATTTAAAGTTATAGAACCGGTTCTTGGAGGGTGGGCCTGCTTTCATGAATGAGGACAAATGTACAGAAACTATCGTTGACGTAAAGCACGTGTTTACTGAGTCACTTGTGGTTTGTTGTTATTTACCTACCGCGGCTTCTCATGACGCGCAGGTATTCGTTCTTGGTAAAATATACTTCCTCGCCATTCGACAAACAATAAATATTATTCAACTATTGTGAAATAAGTGGATTAGTAAGAATTGACTGTGAAGGTACTGCGAATATGGAATGGAGAAGAAAGATTCTTGAAGTGACCAGATGGATCAACGGCAGCGGCAGCGGTATCAGACCAGTAGAAGTTAGAAGTCAATTGGGGAAGCCTTCGTTCAGGAGTGGACGACGACAGATTAAAATGATGATTAGGAAATAGGGAGATACATAAATTGAATAATATATAATAATTTTCGAAATAACAAAACTATATAATATTAAATGAAAAACCAACATATTTTGACATTATTGTATTTACTTTGATATAGAACAACATGTGTATATATAATTAGAAAGCTTTTCGTTATTATCATCTCTTAGTTGTTACATAGGTTAATCGACTTCAAGGAAGAGGTTCTCAAAATGAACCTAAAACTTTTAAAATGATCTATATGTTATGTGACCATCAGAAAATTTTTTCTGAGTCACCAAGTTATGATAATTTCAATTCAACATACTTCAAAATCCTTTAAAAATCAAAGAAAAAGTTTACATTTTTAATATAAACTTTGCCTTTAAAAATTCAAGTTGTATGTTGTTTTTAAGTTTTTAATTATTGTTCATTATTTATTTGTAAGAAAGTATTAATAGCAGCTGCCACTGCAAGATAATCGCTATCTTTAATAATGTCAGTGACGCCCGAAGTCATGAAAGTGCTGTTCTGGGTTACAAGTTATAGGCTGGCAACACACAGTACCGTTTCTCAATAAACCACTGCTTGATATTACTCTTATAATTATAACTGTTGTAATACGCTAAAATATTTTTTTAATTAATTATCAAATAGTAAAAACAGTGTTTCAATCTAATATACTTCTTTCTTATTCGATTACGCGATGAGACGAGCAAGACGTTCATTTGAATATAAATGATACGCTTGCCCATAATAACGTAGCGCTGGTTAGGATGGTATACACAGCAACACATTGCGCTCATCTCCTTGAGACTTAATTAAGTCTCGTTAATCCAGTAACTTTATCAGCGTACAGCAGCTTCCGAACTGGAAGACAGTAATGTTTTTACATTACTTTGTTCCGGTTTAATAGGAGCTGCGGTGGTACTTACCTAGACGGCACCATAAAAGACCTTCTACCAGTTAGTATCTCCAGTTCCGTTTTTTCTGTATCTAAAAAAAATAATTTTAAGGAACTACACTGCAATTGTATATTTTGACTATCACGATTTCTTTTTTTTTTAATTGGACCTGGTAGTTTTTTTTATTCTCTTCACATCTTGAAAGATTGACTGAAAGAGAATTCCTTGGCATTATGTTCGCTATTTTGTTTACTGTAATTATCTTATATATTTTAATTCTCTTGTTTCGTTTGTGAAAAATCTTTCTATCTTCCCTGTCTTGGCGTGTGTCCGTGATGAATGGGATGTGGCTATGCCAATTTAATGGCTGACGTATACTATGTATATAGCTATGGTAACAACGTTTTGATTTTATTAACTATATTATTTACTATTTTTTAGTAACGAATGCGACGGGCAAATAAATACAGGTTTGTTGGACGCCAATCAACTCATCGCCCTTATAGGGAAAATTATAAGATACGGAGGCTGGGGATTCCCCAGTACAGATTAGGAACAGTATGATCACCCACTGCCAACGCACTGGGGGAGTGATAACCTGATGCCGGGTTTTTACTGGTAACATTTCAATTGCGTTACACAAAACGTGTTATTTGCAGTCTAACAGTAAATTATTTAGCAAACTGAATGACTCGTGATTTTATCAGCGTCCAGTTATTTTTCAAGTTTTATCTGATTTTCAATGATCACTAATTACTTGTCTCGTAACATAGTAAAGTGGTATTTATTAATTATGTTCAATATATGAGTATTAATTGCTACGTAACATACATACAGTAAAGTGGTCTTTTTTTAATATGATCAATATGTGGTTAATGACCAGTTAACTGGTTAAACAAGGTATTTTGTTTGTTTACAAATAATTCATTCATACAATTTATGAGTCGGAGTCAACTTGGAGTTTACTGGTAGCGACTTTAAGAACTTGACTATACTTAGGGTTTAATTAATTACTAAAATGAATTCTTCAGTAACTTAAAAATAAATTATCATTATAGCTGCAATATCTGTGAAAAAGAAAATAAAAGTAAGTTTTTTTCAATTCTTTGAGTTGACGAAACAAGCAAAGCATTCACCTGATTGTGATACACTTGCATATAACATGGGGTTGGTTGAGATAATATACACAACACCACATTTTACACATCGCCTTAAGACGTATTGTTAAGTCTAGTTACCCCATTAATTTCACTAGCATACAAATTAAGGTAAATTTTACTAGTTGTATGTCTCGTTTGCTAGAAGCCGTTTAAATACCACCGCAACTCCTGTTGCAGCCGACAAACAGTAATGTATGAACATTACTGTGTTGTAGTTTGAAGGGTGTTGTAGCTAGTGAAATTACTGGGGTAACGAGACAACATCTCATAAGGTTTTAATTCTGAAAAGATTGATACGTATCTCAAAGCAAGCAGCGCAGTATGGTGCTGTATATATCATTTTAACTAATGCTATGTTATGGGCAAGCGTATCATTTACTATCACGTGAATGTCCTACTCGTATCGGCAAATTAGGAATATAGTTATTTCCATTTTTCTTAATAACTCATACCTTTTTTTCATTGAACTCCGTAACTATATCATCTGTGCAGTCTGAACTAAACCTAACTCGTTTAGCGCTCAGTTTAATGTTCACACGTAACTACTAAGTCATCGTATAATTTTAACGCGAAAAAGTAATTTTTAACATCCGACTTTAAAAAATAAAATTACAAGTTTACATTTCCGCGTTAAAATCACACGATGACTACGTACTTTGTACGAACACTAAACTAACAAACTTACAGCCCTATAAAGGATAATTTAATATACATCTTAATGTTGTTACCGGCGGAATTATTTGCGGTATATCAACGAAAAAAAAGCCTTTTTCCGCATATAACTTAATGCCAAAGTTCGGAGTAACTTAACAATGGATTTTGTAACTTCCTTTAAGTTCAGAGTAACAGTTGTGTGGTAAATTTCTTACCACACAACTAATATCTTATTCATCGCTCGATCGTACATATGTTACATATAAATCGATAGCTTTTTTATTTAACGGGTCGACGGAACGAACAAGGCGTTCACCTGATGTTGAGTGATACGCTTGTGTATAACATGAGACTAGTTACGATGGTATACCACCACATTGAGCTCGTCGCCTTTATACGTAAGATTTTGAGTCTCGTTACCCCAGTAATTTCACAATCTACCATAATCTCTGGTTTAACTTAACAATAGATTTACCAGCTGTTTAACTATACCTATTTCAACCAAAACCTAATATATTTATTATGAATATATATAAAATAATATACAGTTCATATAATTATTTTTTTAGTTAAAGCTACAAAAGTGATGATATCATTACAAAAAGAAGAATATTTCATATAGAAATGATTTATATTGAACTTGCAGGACCAGTCAATTTGACTGGTCTGGTAAATCTAATGTTAAGAAAGGATCTATCTGTTGAGATTTTTGGGTTGGGATTATGTCCAGCCGTGGACGTGGTAGATCTATAATAAATCTCATACTCTTTGCACAAGTTACAAGTGAACGTATACTTTTTATGTACATCACACCTATGATATTAAAATAAAGACAAAACAAAATCTAGTAAAATTACAATAAAAAAAAGATTAATATGTAATAAAAAAGAATCAAAAGTAAAAACCATATTTTTTTTATTTATTTGATTAACTTTTCGTATTAAAAAACCTTGTAATAGATAAGGAAGATATAACAAGTGCCGTATCAAAGCTTAAAATTTAGATACGTCTATATCTATTGGGGTGCAAAGGGTCCCACGCAACTCAATGGACTCAAGCCATCCTCACCAGCTCGTGGTGTACTCTGCTGATCAACAAACGATACTCTGGCTTACCATCAACACGCAATGCGCCAGCGTGGTGGGAGACGGCTGAAATTTCCCCTTTGATGGGAGACATATATCCGGCAGTTCATCGGCTGATAATGATGAATGATGATGTCAATGATATCTATATATGCATGTGTGTATATATATGTATACATAACAGAGAATTTAAGTATGTCGATATTATAAAAATAAAGTAAACGCATTAAATCTGGAAACATAAAAACTTAATAACACAGCCGGTGTGGGTCATCAAGGAAAAATGGCCGGCGAACCCCACTCGAGTACAGTTACGATGCCTCCAGCGATTATTTGCGGGCCTCGACGGGTTTCCCTCCCCCCTCCTCACCCTCACCCTCTTCTCACCGCATTCTTCCCGCTCCACTCCAGCGAACCCATGTTTCCCAGAACGTTCACCTTCCTCACCCCCCAGCGCCCTCCTGACGTTACTCCAAGGACATGTCCATGTATAAACAGACTTTATTATTACTTTTTTAATACTAAAACCATTCCTTTCTTACTATTATAAGTAAATCATGTTTTTTTTTTTAATTTTCATTATACTTTGCGTTACTATACTGTATATATAAAGATATTAAACAATAGATACTTGCATATATATTCCTTATCTTTAGTTAGAGAACTAAAACCAAAAACAGGTTCTTATTTTTTCTTAATTATTTAACTATAAATAAACGTAATTTTTTTTTATAAATCTAATTTATTTACTTATACTTTTTTTGCATAAAAATTAAGAGAAATGTATTATAAGAGATATACAATAAACAAAGAGCGGACAACATGCCACAAGGCATTTTCTTCTCTTCCAGTCAACCTTTCACTATATGAAGAGAATAAAAAATATTAAAATACAATCGGACGCAAAAAAAATATAAAATGGATATATACATATAAGCTACATAAAATGATATATGTTCTATATAAAACAATCATACATACACGTATTTAAACAAATACACTCATATACTTACGTAAATATAATTGTACATAGAAAAGAAGTAAACAAAAACGTGAAACATATCTTTATTTTTATTTTTAATCCATAAAAAAATCGTCATTTTCTGAAAGATCTAAAGAGAGAAATATATTTCATCCAGCTTTTTATTTTGTTATTATTTACTAACAATGAATATTACGAAATTGGACATTCACGCGACACAGTTAAAAACCGCTATAAAACTATAAATATAATACTTTCCAAAAAAAATCTATTGTTTAGGGGAAACCGTTGATTATTCATGAACTTAAACAATTATGTGATTATAAATTAAAACCGTATGTTTCATGTTAAAAGAAAAAAGTATAATTTTGTCATAATTAAATTAACAATGAAATTGTAAAAGTGTTTGCATATAATTAAGTGAGGTTTTACATATTTGTAATTAAACTTCTTTTTTTTAATTTACTATAAGGATCTTGATCCTTTGTGCTTTGTCACATCATATTTATATATATATATTTTAATCGCTTAATTATTACATTTAATTTACTACTAAAGTTCACTTCATACTCAAAGGTATAATTTCTTCCAATCTGCCATTTGATGTCTTCTTAAACTAATCATCTTTTAATTCTTTTTTTTTTTTTATATATATAGGCTTTTATCATTTTAATTACAATAATTACTGCTGTAATTACAAATGTTTATTATTAATTTTATACTTTAATCTATTCATTGCATGCTACAAATTACTTTCATCAAATGTTACTATAATATGGTATACCATATTATGGATTTATGTATATTATATTGTTAGTTTTAAATGTGTGTATATATATATTTTATATTATTATATATAAAGTTATTAAAAAAACACAATATAGAAACAATTTTTGTGTAATATTTTATATCACTTATTTTCCTACTCTACCGCACTAGGGGAATCCTTTTGTGGTAGTTGTAAGGATGTGTCCTTTATAAATAAATGCTTTAAACTCTTTATTTGAATATTTATATTTTTACTATATACTTTCGTACTCATATATATACTTAACGAATTCTGTATTTAATTTAAAAATAATATTATCTATCTGTGTAATCGATATTACTTAAAGGTCTATTCATTGCTGATGTAATACGAATTTGTGATTTTAACTACTAAAATTCGACGCGGGCAATTTACACAATAAACTCTTACAATACTCTAAGAATTACATCAAAATGGATTTATTTTTAATTAGTAACCGTCCTTAGTTGCAAGTAATTACATTTTTATTGTTCGGACGTCGCCGGCGAGCTGTTCCGGGGGTGACGGCATCGTTACTTGACCTCTGTTATTAAAGCGCTATTGAAACAATGAAATAACACTCATCACGAGCTGATGGGAAGAGAAATGGAAAAAATAACCTCACACATACATTCGTAACATTCATAATATTTTAAAACCAGTTTCTTTTTTAACGTAGTCTCAGCGACGATGTTTAAGGACAAGGCGGCTGTAGACCGGTGACCCATAACAGCTTTTTTTTTGTCGCGAGGGAAACCTTCAAAAGATACCCTGCTTCTGGGGAGAAGTCAGGGTTATGTGGGATTTATACCCTCTAAAACCTCTTACCTAATCATTTATTTATTTACTTAAATATATACAGTAGGTACGTAACTAAAAATTAATGAATAAGTAAGGTAATTATAATCTTACTGGTAATATACAACATATTGAGGACTCAACATGTGTGAAAAAAAGGGTATCAAAAAATCGTAATCAAATCTATTTAAATAAAAGGATAACATCATCATTAGCCAGTAGATATCCACTGCTGATCATAAGTCTCTCTTAACAGTTGGGGGGATTGGGACCATTTCCCACCATGCTGACCTAATGAGCCAGAG
The DNA here is from genome assembly GCA_018246255.1 of Pachliopta kotzebuea. Classification (NCBI taxonomy): domain Eukaryota; kingdom Metazoa; phylum Arthropoda; class Insecta; order Lepidoptera; family Papilionidae; genus Pachliopta; species Pachliopta kotzebuea. The sequence continues at coordinate 4,580 of DWLS01006285.1, read as the reverse complement.
CCTCGTTTGATGATTAGCAAGCTGCACCACAAGCAGGTGAGCTTGGCTTGGGTTCCGTGAGTTGTTATGTAGGACTCCTTATACTTACAAGAATAACAATAATAATAAAAAAAAACAATTATAACGGAAAACATACTTGTTTTCTCTTAAAAATCTCAACACAGCCTTGAGTCCAGTAGTATTAAATCATCATCATCGGTCTACGGTAGTCCACTGCTAGACGTGGGCTTCTCCTAAAGAACTAGCCTTAGGTTGGTTTTTTTTTTACGTTGGTACTGGTTAATGCTTGACCACGATCCCACCTGGTGTTAAGTGAAGATGTAGTCGATGATGGTAAAGCGCATTAACCTAGCAAATGTCTATTCTCTCTTGAAGTCGCCCACATCGTAATTGTACGAGAACACTGACCCCCTCAAGTTCCATTCCTTAGCTGTCCTTATTAAAAACGAGGAGGCAAACCTTTTAGTGCGTAAACTGGGGACGTTTACAACATAAAGATGGAGTCTCGCCGTGCTTGGTCTTTTTCATCAGCCGATAGACGTCTACTGTCAGACATACATAACTCAGAATAGTAGTGGGATTTGAGCCGTCTCCTACCATGCTGGCCTAATGCGGGTTGGTAGGGAGCCGGAGCTTTGTTTGTTAATTAGCATAGTACACCACGAATATGTGAGGTTTACTTGGGTTTCAAGTGTTGTGGGACCCATTACACCCCTACCCGGTCTTTTCTGTATAAATAACCTAATGAATGCTATATTATTGCATTCATTAGGTTATTCATCTCATCAATCACTTGCCTTCAGACGAATTCGTCGCAGTCACTTCACTTCACCTCTATATTACATTATCTTTGAAAACATTGTTACTCTGTATCATTGTTAAAATGTATCCACTACTTTATAAGAACAAATTTTGTAGATTAAAATTTAAAATTACACGCCGTCAGAAAATGACTGATGTTAAACTCTTATTAACTGTCACAGGAGTTTTCGTTATTTCCTATCAATTCTACTAATATGTGCTCTCTCTCAAAGTTGGTGATTTTGATCATTTTGAGTTATATTACTTGACAGTTTTTTTGTGCTACACAAGTCAATTATAATGTGTAATAAAAAGAATATTTTGTGTATTTTAAGGATTCATAATCTTAGTATGTGACACACCCGCCTTAGTAAAGAGGATCATTATCGATAAAAAATACTCTGAAGTAATGTTTGAATTGGTAATATAAAAAGTTTATAATATATTAATAATAAAATAGATAGATATTTGAAAAAAACGTATTTTCAACATTTAAAAAAACCTTTAATACTGGAGGTAGATCTCTTTCTTATTCTCAAATAGTAAATTGAAAAAATTACTGTGAAGGCTGTTGTGTACTAGTGAAATTACTGAAATAACGAGATGTAATTAATACATTACGTTTAATGCGACAAGCGCAATGTGGTACTGTGTATACCATCTTAATCAGTGCTATATTATTATGAGCAGGCGTGTCACTTACGATCAGGTGAACCCGGCTAGGCGAAAAAAAACTTATATCGAAATTATCAAACATAGAATTATGAAAATTATTGATCAGAATGTTAGATATTTATAGTTAGCAACACTCACCGAATTCAAACTAGGTCATCGTGGTAGGAGACAGCCACCACCACTAATATTGGAGGCCTATGTCCAGCTGTCGACGATTATCGGCTGATGACGAATTAACAACACTAGCTTGAACTTTTTCACATAAAAAAATGTTAATCCAATATACTATAATAATCAACTAAGATTTGACGTAAGTTGGGAATTCACTGAATACTGCAATTGGAATTTACGAAAGGCAAAGTTAACTAATAACAGACAAATAGCCAACAGGCTTTCGTTTTTAAAATCGGTTTCTTTACAATTTTTTTTAACATAATTAAAATTTCAGGGGGGATTGAACCCATGACTTTTCTAGTCCCGTACACGTTAAGCTGTACGCCTTCACACTACACTTACACTAATACCAATATTTAATTCAAATTGTTGGACCGCGAGTAAACCTCATTACCTCGAAATCAATTTTGTGCAGTTTGCATTACCGGAACCATATCGGATCACACATTTACACTGTTTATAGATTTTTGTTTTTAATGGGAACTATAAAAACAAGATAGAATAACAAATTTAACTTAAAATATATTAACTTTAACTATTACAGTCGAATACTTCACTTCTTACTACCTGAGAGAATTTAAAAAATACATTTATTTTATATGTTTAACAAGGCGACAATGCGAAAGCGTTTCACCTGATGTTAAGTGATACCCTTGCCCATAACAACGAGATGCTGCTTAAAATGGTATACACAGCACCACATTGCGAGACGTATTGTGTTAATTCTCGTTATCTTAGTAATTTCACTAGCATACCTTTAAAACCAGACCACAGTAATGTCTGCATAGTAGTCTTTTCTTTTTTCATCATTCCCCTTCGTATTGTGGGTAAGGGATGTGGTTTTGCTTTTATTTTTGCATTCTTCCTTTCTTTTCTTTCCTCAACATAATCTATCCTTTATCTGTCTTCCATTCTTTTAATCTCTTACACGCATCGCCTCTAATTTAAAAAACCGCCGCATCCTTACAATTACAATTTTTTATATTTTACTCATTTACATTATAATCTCTTACATCTCTATTACGTTACATTTCCAGTATGTTTTTCGTTTACAATACTTTTCACAACATTACATTCACATTATTGGTTTGTTTTTCTTTTTTTTATTTTCACAATTTTTGTCTATTATAATTTGCAATTTTTAAAACTCTATTAATTTCCATTTTTTGTTTTATTCCGACTTATTGCCTTTCCTATTACTTATCTCGCGATCTTAATAAAGCGGCGGCGACTCTTGTCAATACTTAGTACTGTTTGTCGCCTGTAATAGGACCTGTAGTGGTACCTACTGAGCTCTTTTTTAGTCGCGGTAGAAATCTTCAAAAGATATCCTGCTTCTGGAGAAGTCGGGGCTAAGTGGGATATAAACCCAACTCGGTGATCAGTGGAGTGATGATTGTACAGATGGTATACACAGCACCACGTTATGGGCAAGGGTATCACTTACCATCAGGTGAATGCCTCGCTCGTCTCTTCACCCCGTCGATTAAAAAATATACTTAATATGTTTCATATCAAATGTTTCTTTATATCTACTAGTTACGCATTCAACGCACGCTAACGAGATTACAATTGCGTACATTATTATATATTTAAAAAAATCCCCACTGGGTTTCTATGTTTGACGAATCGTATAATTTTTCCCGACAAATGGACAAGGAAAAAAAACAGTCAATTATGTAAATTAAATAAAAAAAATAAGTTATAATGTACTTACTTAATTTGCTCATGAGTCACCGGGCGGCAAGGTGTGGGAGCGGCGGCGGTGCCTTCCGCGAACACTAGTATTCCATTTTTGCTAATTCTATTACCTAGAAAACTATATTTCCGCGATATTATTTACCGCACAGTATACTGCGTTGCGGTAAAAACACTGAAGGCCAAGTCAGCGCCTACTCCCACCAGCCAAGCAGTCAAGTCGCTAGACAACGGGTAGGCGCTTCAAAAACTAACAATGAACAGGAAATATATATTTAATTCGTAGTATTAAATAATTAGATTTTTTTATTGATGAGACGAGTGAGACGGTCACCTGATGGTAAGTGATAGGCTCGTAACAACATGATGTTAATTATGACGGCATACACAGCACCACATTGCGCGTGTTGCCTTGAGACGTAAGGTGTTAAGTATCGTTACTGCAGTAATTTCACTAGCTTACAACGCCCTTCTAACTGGAACACAGTAATGTTTGTACATTAACTATTTAGCGGTGGTATTTACTTATTCTCCGGCAACAAAAACCCACCATCAGGAAATAAGGTGTTCAGTTTCGTTACCTCAGTAATTTCACCAGTTTACAACGTCCCTCTAACTGGAACACAGTAAAGTACGAACACTGCTGTTTGGTGGCAGAATTAAGAGTTGAGGTAGAAACCTACTGCAAGGCCTTGCTGATGCGTATAGTGGAAGCTATGACGTCACATTAAGAAACTCCAGTTTGCATTGTTGTTATCATCATCATCATCAGCCGATAAACGCCCACTGATCTCTCAAAGATCTCCACTCCAATCAGTCCTCCGCTGACTGCATTCAGCGGATTCAGGCGACCTTCACCAAATTTTTAGCCCACGTTGTAAAGGACCATCCAGCACTGTGTTAACCGATATGCAGCCGCGTGTTGCGGGTATTTTTGGGTGCATTCTTTTGTATATCTCTTTTCTACATTCTCTTTTCCTAACTTGTTTTTCTCTCTTTCATTTCCCAGGTTTTTCATCTTTCATACTTACTACTTATCTTTGACCTCATCCACACATGGCCTCTAAAACATTCGCCGCATTTTACGTCTTTTTATTTTACAATTCATCCCTATTCTTTGTCTACATTTGTCCTTCCTTCGTTTATTTATTTTTATTTTTTTTTATTTATTTATTGTACACACAAAAAAAGAAAACAGAAAAATACACATAAATACATCGATAAAAGTACAA
>DWLS01006284.1:0-11803 GCA_018246255.1 Pachliopta kotzebuea | reverse complement strand
ACCACGTACCACCAAGCGCAGTGTGGGACGGCCACCTACCAGATGGACCGAAGACGATTTACTTAAATATATTCACTTGCACACAAATTATTAGTACTATTTGCTTGGTACTCTGCTAGTTGGGGATGACCCTTGAATTTTTTTCTGTGTTTCTTTTCTTTTAATAATTTTCGCTTTAATTTCGCCACATTAGTTATTTAAGTTTAATTTTCTACTGAAGTGTACCTGTTGTTATAAAATATATATTATAATTAGTATACTCACGTCGAATTAGGATGGCTTATGACCAAAGTAAAATGATGTTTAAATGCATCTTTCCTTGTGACCTTTAACGGGATACTTCACTTATCAAACCCCATTACAAATTTGACAATTATCATCAATATTTTCAAAGTGATATACAAATCATAAATATCACTGTTTTCATACTTTAAGAAAAATATTATTTATTTGCTCCTGTTTCTTCTCCCAAACAGTACCTTGCAAAAAAAAAGACTGAATTCCGGTTTGATTGGTGCTGTATGCTAGTGAAATTACTGGGGTAACGAGACTTAACAATTTATGTTTAAAGGCTACGAACATAATGTGGTGCTGTATATATCATCTTAATCAGTGCCATTTTATGGGAAAGCGGATCACTTACCATCAGGTGAACACCTTGCTCGCCTCGTAGACTCGTCGTATGAAAAAAATAGTATATGCTAAATTATTCGGGCCGTGATTATTTCTGTAAAGTTCAAATACTATAATTTGATCATCATCAACTGATAGATATTTATTGTTGGACATAGGTCTCCCCTAATAAAAGGGGAGAGATTTGGGCCGTCTCCTGCGAGTTGGTGAGGAGCCAGAGACGTGTTTGTTGATTAGTAAGATTCACCAGCAGCTGGTGAGACTTGGGTCTCGTGAGTAGTTGTGTGGGAACCCTTACACCCCGCTTTGACAGTACTTAGTAATCAGAGTTCTATCTATAAGGTTAAAATTATACTTAAGATTATAGCGAAGTAATAATACACTATTACAAAATATGCTGCTTACATTTGAACGTATTTTATTCTTTCGGCCACACTTAAAAGCCCATTAATTGCTTTTCGGGCGGCTAACATTAAAAAACGATTAGCTAACAAAAAAAAAAAACCAACAATTTCTGTGTCCGTTTGTGTCGTGAAAAGTGGTACAGGTTACGTTCTGTGTAATTATAAATATTTGTTGTAAGTGAAAAATTACAATATAATAACTACATTTGTATATATAAAACAGTAAAAACATGTCTTTCAAAGGATTCTTAGTTACTAATTACTAGAAATTTTTATTAGTCTCTTAGATAACTAACGAAAAAACACTGAAAGGTAAACAATAAAGGTTGAAAAAATTCCCTAAGTCATCCCCAGCCAAAAGAGCTACTCTTTTAATAAATGGAAAATCTATTATATATGTATTTATATAAATAAATATAAAACATATGTTTGTTTATTATATTAAAATATTTGCTTAATACTATATACATATAAATATTTAAACAATGCTTTAACAAAAATTCAAAATAAAAATATTTTGTCTTCATTTAATCTCCAAACTAGCTTAACTAAGTTAGATGTAAAGCATTTTTTTATAATACAACTTTAATTAAAAAAGATTTACTCAAAAATTCAGTCGAAAAATTATAAAACAATTCCTTTATGTAGAGTATAAAATGAAATAAAAAAAAAAATTATGCGATTTTATGGTAAGTAAGCGTATCTCTTACCCATAGCACCGTGGCGTTAGTTAAGATGGTATACACATCACCACATTGCGCTCGTCACCATGAGACGTAAAGTGTTAAGTCTCGTTACACTTAACTTCATTAGCATACCGCACCCTTTAAACCGGAACAGAGACAAACTCTCCAGCAACAGAGACCTAACACCAGATAAAATCTTCTTGCCGATCGTCTGTCTGTAAAGTATAGATTAGTCTTGAAATAGAACGTGTAGAATACTTTCGAAGATTTTCCCCTTCATGTAAAAGCTGAGCAAAAAGTTTCAGGTGAGATAAGTTAGGCCGGACATGAGAAAGCTTTTACTTGAGAACTTAAGATTCTTTCAGATTTCCACACCGGCGCAATGTCAATCAAGCAAAATGGAAAAATCCTTTAAAACTTATATCACATCTAATTTATATTGGTTTTAATTTTTTTTAATATTCATCATTATCATTCATATCAATTATGTATAACATATTTTATGATTGAAGTCATCTTAGTACTGATTTTACTAGTTGTTGGTCTCTGTTTCCGGAGACCGTCTACCACCATAGGTACCACCACTTCTTCCATTGCAATCGACTAACAGTAATATGCAAACATTATTGTTGTAATCTAGTAAAATTACTGGGGTACGAGACTCACCATATTATATCTTAATGCGATGAACTGCATATACATGCAGTATATACCATCTTAACTACCGCCACGTTGTTATGGGCACCTACTATGAGACAAATACCGATTATCAAATAAAAAACAAAACGTTATTGGTAATAAATATTAGAAGAGATATGTTCTGGCGCTGAAATGGAATATTTCATTGCACTGCTCTATAAAGTAATATAAATATTTGGCGATGTTTGTATGGGATTTATTTTGTTTTCAGGCTACGATTCAAAATAGAGAGAATGGGAGGGGAAGGAAAATTTATTTCGTTTTTTCACTTTCCGGTTGGTCAAAATTAAAAAGCGCTTTAGCTTTTCAGCTAAACTAAAACAAGATAGTTGTTTACACAGGATTTAGTTTATAAGAAATTGAGACTGTCTTCATTGCTTGTTATCAAATGTATGAGACATCTGTTCATTTATTATCTGTGCCAGATAAAAAGATCGGATAGTAGAAGCATACCGGAAGTCGGTCATGTTGGGAGGAGATGAGAACCGAGCTGGAGACTGACCAAAACATAGGTGGTGGAAAATACAATGATCTCTTTATCTCTGATAACGGAAGATTTATATATTCATTCAAAAAACCAACAGCTTAGACAATATAAAATCATTTCTATAAATATATTAAGAGGTAAAGCTAATTAGAGGTTTCCATATATAACTTAATAACATGTTGTTAAGCGCAGATAAAACATTAAAAAAAATGTTGATATTAATTAGTGAAGAACTACAAACGAAGAAAGTAAACAGGAAAAAAAAAATAAGTATTGTAAATGAAAGTAAATGTGGAAAATCTAACAAAAAGTAAATAGCATTTTGTTTAGTCTGTAGTCTTTAGTATATAGTAGTTAGTTATTTAGTGTTCAATTTTGTCAAGATGATAAGTTTGTATTTAGTAATGAGCTTTGTGTTAACCGTTGTATTTAGTAACAAATAAATCTATTTACTTAACACTTAGATAATTTACTAGTTCTCAGTGAAAGTAATAAAAGGTTAAACAATTAAAATATTAAGTTATTTAATTTTAATGTTTATACTTTAGTTAAAAGAAGAGTTTAAAAAGAATATTTTTGGTAATTAGCTAATTCTGATAACCTATAGACCGCCTTCGAATATATTTAACATATATTCAGAGCCTTCTTGTCTGAATTAGTGTTTACACTAGTATTAAATAAAGACATAATCTAGATACTACTATCTATGACCTAAAAATATTTGACATTAATTTTGATATATCTTGTATGAGCTATTAGTCATTATCATCTGATATACGTCCAATACTGGACTTGTCTTCTCCAATAATAGAGGGATTAGGGCCATCACCCACCACGCTGGCTCCATCTGGTTGGAAGGTGGCCAGAGCCTCGTTTTTCGATTAGCAGGGTACACCACGTGCAGGTGAGGTTCGCTTGGGTCCTACGTGTTGTGTGGGATCCCTTGCACACCCAACTATTATTTGATTTAAATTTCTAGGGGTGTTAAATGACAATGTGCTCGTCCACAATACTCCATCTATAACTTGTTGATAAGAGCAATAAATATGTAGGAGACGATTTAAAATATAAAGGTTGTAACCTTTTGGAAGCGAAAAACCAAATATTTGGTCCCGAAATAGAATCCGGAACTTCCGTGGTATCAAGCAAGCGGTAAACCACAGGGCAGTTTAAAAAAGCTTATACAAAAGCTATAAAGTAAAGGAACGGACACAAATGCGAAACATTCATGATGTGCGTTTTTTTTTTAAATATCCCTGCGGATGCGGATGTTTTTTTTTCTCTCTTTCTACTGTAACCGTTCGCTGTACCATTTCTTGTTTATTTCCGTGCTTTAGTGTACCATTACCAAAAGCTTCAGTAATTGGAGCACGCTGCGGGTGTTTGAAACGAAATAATTACACGGCGGCTGAAATGGGACGCGCTGTGTTTTCAATGTTGATCTTTTTTTTTATCGCGTTTAATTCTCAAAATGTTAGTTACCTGTTGTAGTCTTTATCAAAAAAAAAAATGTATTTTATTTATTTATCGCGACGAGTATTTCTGATTGTGATACGCTTACCCAAAACAAGGTCGCGCTTATTGCTTCACTATTCTTCGATTAGGATTTTTTTTTACGTAAGTATAGGTTAATGCTTGACCATGATCCCACCTGGTGTTAAGTGAAGATTTGGTCGATTTACATTATGTTAAATAATCTTACTGTTATTAAGTAATAATTTTTTTTTTTTATTTTATCTTACGTGATGTTCATCTGTTGGTGAGTGATAAGCTCGCTCATAATATCGAGGCGCTGATTTTTTTTTCAGGTTTATAACCATGCGATTTGATACATAGCTAAAAGTACCTGATATTAATTGATGTAATAATTGCATATAAATTGAAACGTTCATTGGTGCAGGCCGGATTCGAACCTGATACCCATCGGAGTGGAAGGCTGGCGTTCAAACCACTACGCTATCATGACTCCCGTGGCGCTGGTTAAAATGGTATTTACAGCATCATATTGCACTCGTCGGCTAAAGACGTAAATTTTAAGTCTGGTTGTCCCAGTAAATTTACTGGTTTACAGCACCATTAAAACCGGAACACAGTAATGTTTGTCATTACTATTTGGCGGTAGGAATAGAAGCTGCGGTAACTAGCTAGACGGTCTCCGGCAATAGAGACCTACCATCAATAGTCAATGAGTTTATTTAGCACTTTAATCATACGCTCCTGATTCATATCCTGTATCATGAAATTTCATTATTTTTTATATTAATTTTCATATAAATCCGTAAAGAAAATATCGACGGATTTAGCCACTTCAAAGAGGTTCTTTTTATACAAAATTTTCATTGGAAATCATCGAATTAAGAGCTTTAATCATATTTTACGCTACTGACCGGTCCCTTTGAAAGGACGCTGTACTTTACTGAATTGATGGATATGAAAGCTCGTTAATATTTTTTTTGAGACATATTTGATTGGATTTCCACCGCAACTCTTATTGCAGCCGACAAACATTACTGTGCTAACATTACTGTATTATCGTCTGAAAGGCGATGTGACAAAGTAAAATTACTGGGGTAACGAGAGTTAACACCTTATGTTTGTTAGAAGGCGACGAGCGCATAGTGGTGCTGTGTATACTATCGAACTTAGCTATATGTTATGAACAAGCTTATCATTTACTAATTAAGGGGTGCCACAAAATAATTCACGGGACCCAAGCCCCACTTCCTCGTGGTACATCCTGCTTATCAACAAACAAGGCCTTGGCTTCTCCCTAACCCGTATTCGGCCAGCGCGGTGGAAGACGGCCCAAATCCTTCCACTATTGGAGGAGGTCTATGTCCAGCAGTGGATGTCTAGCAGCAGATGATGATGTATCACTTACTATTAAGTGAATGTCTTGCCGCATTGTGATATTAAAAAAATCTTTAACAATGTTTCATTAGACTTCAAAAATAGTTAACTCTTGATTTTCACTGATAACTTAATAAAATACTTAAATTTAACTAAGAACTTCGTAGTTTTTAATAAATAATTCGCAAAGTTCTTAATTAAATATTGTTTACAGACTTACCTCGGAGTAAGTTTTGCGAAGAAATTTTTTTAATATTCTTGTAATCAATTTTTTTGCTGAAGAATTTCAACAGGCGTCGAACGACGGCGAAGTTTAAAAAAGCATTTTTCTAGTTAAAAAAGTTATTTCAATTAAACTTTGTCACCTTAATTAAGGTTAATGATAACTTTTATTGCTATTAAAAGTTTAAATAGATAATCGATGATCTTTATCGATTATCTTTAACTAAAGGCGGTAGTACATAACTTAAATCATTAGTAAGTCAAAAGGAAAACTAAACTGTTTCTCTTAATCACTTGGCAGAAGAACTTATTTATATTTTTATTATAAGTTATTTCTATGGAGAACAGACATTATAATTAAATATAGCCTTTGTAAAACGCCTTATAAATTTTGCTATCTGCTAATATAAGGTCTATCAAGATCAGTATATGTGATGGGAAATAATTCATAACAAATCGATAGACAGACAAAACTCTTCTTGGTAACAAAGGCAAGGATTATTTAAATTCTAACAAACATCGTGTTTAAGTTTAACGGGTTAAAAAAAACTGACAACTTAACTACTTTTTCTTTATCGCGGAGGAAATCTTTTAAATATGCCTCTGCTTCTGGGGGGAAGTTAAGATTATGACAGATTAATATCCACTAAAACCCTCTCGGTGGTCATCCTCGTTGCATTGTGGAAGGCCCCGGAATCTCTTACGAAAGTCACCCTGCACTGCTGCCAAGCGCCTCCTAGGGAAAGCCGTTACCCTCCCCTGCACCCACAGACACAACAAAATACGAGACCACTTAGTACTAGTCGCCTTCTACGATAGACAGCTTACCTTGGTCCTATCCTTGGTAGCCCGAGACTACAGGGCTGGACAATTTAACTATCTAGTACAGCTGGTGGAGAAGTTCTAGAGGTATTAGATCATTGATAATCTCACTATATTTTCTTTAAATAAATTCTCCATATCACTTTTTTATACTGACGGTAGGTGTCTATTGTCGGAGACCGTCTAGGTAGGTACAACAGCAACTGATAAAGAGTACTGTCTAAACATTACTGTGTTCAAATTTGCAGGGTGTTGTGGCTAGAGAAATAACTGAAGTACCGAGACTTAACATCTTAACCAGCGCCACGTTGTTATGAATGAGTGTGCCATCTCTTATAAGCTGAACGTTTCTTCTAGCTTCAAATAATAATAAAATTAAAATGTTACAAAGATTATTTGTGGAGTATATATTAAGTTCATTTCCTCACACAAATAAGATCGTGGAGCCGAGTCGTCTATCGTACATCTTTTGCATTTCCCGCCTTGTCAATTTCTATCCTCGTTTAAATCGACGTTTCTCCGAAGTTCCCTTTTTTCGCACGTTATTTTTGCTAGACGATTATCATAACGATGGATAAACAATGCATATGGACACTTCGACTTAGACATTGTTTATAAAGAGATTTTTATTATTTTCTAGTAACGAAGGCTAAAAATAGTAGAAAAACGTATAAATTTTTATTATTGACAACTTAGATAAAACAATGTCTAAGGATTGTGAGTTATTCATCTTCTTTTATACTATGTAGTAGGAGACCGCTTCCGAAAACAAAAACAGACGTTCCACTAATGACAACTTTGATGGTAGGGCGCAATAAATCAATCCTGATTAAAAAAAAAATTTTATTTTAAAATTATTATTAGCGTTATTTACGCTCCATTATGTTAGTATAGCTATATGAAATGATAGTTTCATAAAAATTACATTACTTTGCTTAACAAAAAAACTGGCAATGAAACACAACACCGGCGGCTAGCGATCGCATAAATCTACCTCTAGTTGTATTCGGTTTCAATTTGAACCCTATTCCATAGAGTAATGGGCCCGAAGCGGCAGTGCGTACATTGGCCCGAGTATCGGCTGTTTTTGATTTTATGTTTCATTGCTGGTTTTTTTTCTTTAGTTATGTAACGTATTTTTTAAGAATCTATCGTTTCATTTAGCTGTACTTACATAATAAAGTATAAATAATGCTAATAAAACGTTTTGAAAATATATTTTTTTTAATCAGGATCGATTTTTTTTCATCCCATCATCAAGGGTGTCATTAGTACTATCGTATGTCTTCGTTTTCAGAAGCGGTCTTCTAATACCCAGTATAAAAGCTATCTATCTACAATGAATAATATGATAATGTATCTTTTAACTTATTGAACAAATATACTAGTAAATTTTTATTATGATTTCTGTATAATATAGTTTTGTTTATATTTTTAAAGTTGTTAATAGTAAGGAATCAAAGTATAAATATTTTTACAACATTCCACTTCGTTTAGCTCAGAGCGAGAGGCGAAGTTTATTATCTCAGAGTAAGTTTGTTATCTTTTATGAAAGCTGAAATACCACTGAATTTGTGTTTCTCTTTAGGAAGAAGCGGAAAAACGAAAAAAACGAGGGTTACCTTAAAAGATATTGCAAAAAGGCCGAGATAGCGAATCTTAATACAATTCGTTTATTTTTATATTTGTTATAAATGAGCAAGTTTTATTCTTTCATGTGATAACGTTGAATTAATTAACCGTTTGGTTAACAGATCAACACATTTATTTTAGAAAGTTTCTTTTTTATTCAACACTCCGTCGAGACGAGCAAGGTGTTCACTTGATGATAAGTGATACGCTTACGCATAACGTGGTGCTAGTTAAGATGCTACATATAGCACCACATTACGCTACATTTGGAGACGTGAGGTATTAAGTCTCGTTACCCCAGTAACTTCCGTAACATACAACATGTTTTAAACCGTAACACAGTAATGATTTCACATTACTATTTCGCAGTAGAATGAGCTGCGGCGACACCTAGACGGTCTCCGGTATCAGTAACCTACCAGTACGTAATAGTGTATGTTAAAGTAAATATGAATTTTATAGAACATATATAATGTTTTATATAAAGATTCTGTATTTATGTATGTATTTATACTATTTTTTGCACCGATTGTATTTTCCTTTTCTTTTAACCTCTTCACATCCTGAAAGGTTGACTGGAAGAGAATGCCTTGTGGCACTATCTCCGCCTTTCTGTTTACTGTATCTCTTTTGTATATATATTTCTCTCCAGTTTTGTTTGTAGAAAAAAAAAATAAATAAACAAATTGTACAAATGTAGTTAAATTGAATTTCATATCTCGGCGACGATCAATTAAAGCTGTTTCTCATTTCAGAAACTATGCATAAATAATGTTCGGAAGTTTGCGGTGACCTAATTTCTAAGACGAACGCCTTGGTACATGAGCTGGTGAACAAGTACCGACGACTACATTGCTAATTCGCATAATTTGCATCGCCTTATTAAGCAGAGTTCCGCAACTGCTTGCTGAAGTTACTGTTGAATTAAGTTTGTTACTTACCGAATCTTAGTTATTGTTCTGTCTCCCGGCTACTGTAGACTTAATATAATAGTTTCTTTTTCTTAGAGCGGGCTAACAATTAACCTAAATATTACTTTAAGTGACAATGAGGCTGAAGACGGTCGTCTACAATGCTCTTTGTAGAAATCATAAAACCTAACAAATTCCATCTTTTGTGGTCTCGGAATCGAATTAAGAACTTTGGTGTTAAAGATTACATAGTAGTTTTTGTTTTTGTGACTTCCTCGTGATACAGGAGGAAGCTCATAAGAGGAATTGAAAGAAGACAAATTTATTCAGAGTAGACTAACTGATAGTGTTTCTTTTTAACTGGGACTTTGAGGTCTTGGAAGTGTTCGATAGGGATCCTTGTTTTCTTTGTAGTATATAAATGGACAAATAGGATTTGTGACTACGACTTGCCATTGGCTAGATGCGATCTCTGTATACTATAGTAATACCAGGAAGAGAAAATAAACTTAACTTTCTTAAAAGGCAAAGGCATAATATTTACCTGAAGATTATCTCTCCTATGCTAACTTTTGTATATTCAAAATCACTACAACGTTTAGTCTAAAATATATTTTTTTCTCATAATTTATACTTAACACAATAAATATGTACTTACGAAACAACATAATAAATATGTACTTGACGATTGTTATGTAAACAATTAAAACTACAAATGTTAATTATAATGTAGCGCACCTTAATTACTTTAGTTTCATAGTTACATCCGTTGGAAAATTGCTAAAATTTCGGAAATTAAAACAATTGAGGTAAAAAGTCTGAATAATAAGTTAACTTATACTTGTAATAAGTTTGTAAAACTTCAAGTTTGCTGTGAATGGTACTAGGAAACAGTAATAGTTTAACTGAAACTACACTACAAGGTGTTTGCGTGTCGGTAATGATGATTCCATGTTTCTGTTATACATTCTCTAGAAACAATATAAAACTTTTCCGTAGTAAAATTTTACCAATTTGTAGTAAAGCGGTGGTAGCTTTTAGTGTTGAACTTCTAGCTGGATGACTTGAAGAGGCGTGGGTTTGATCCAAAACTTTGAGTTTTTGCAGAAGATATTTCAATCGTTTTCTGTGTACATGACTGTGTACTAATCTTGATTCTTTAAAGGCCTTAAGTCCCAGCATTGAGAACATTGGGCGAGCTGTTTAAGTACTGAACTATTAACTATTACTGGTCTTAGATCTCTTTTACCATGGGATATGCTTAGCAGAAGTGTAAGGAAGCACCGGTGAGTTCCGTAGGATATCCCGGGGCCTTCCGCAATGCACTGAAGATGACCACCGAGGGGATTTTGGTGGGTATAAATCCCACATAACTCTGACATCCCCCAGAAGCTAGGTATCTTTTGAAGATTTCCTCTAAGTCTAAGTAGGTACCATCACAGCTTCTATTTCTACCGTCACATCGTATTGTGTAAACATAATTATGTTCTAGGTTGAAGGGTGCTGTATGCTAGTGAAATTACTGGGGTAACTAGACTTAACACCTCATATCTCTAACGACAAGTGGATTGCGGTGCAGTATATACCATCTTAACCAGTGCCCAGTTGTTATATGCAATTGTATCCCTTACAATTAGGTGAACACCTTCTTTGTCCCGTGGTCTAGCTAAAAAAAAAATTACACAAATGTTGATCAATAACTTGTCGTATTTCGTTTATATGAATACATAAGTGTACTTAATACATAATGGGAACATAAAGGGATTTTAAATTTTTTATTTAAAAAAAGAAAGTGGGTTTCCGCATTAAAAAAAATAGGAAAAATTTTGATTAAGAAGAATCACAGTTATCCGTTGAAATAGTTATATATATTATTTTTTATTTATAACAAAATACAGCCTTTAGCTTTATGTTAGGAGTTCGGTACATGGTGTGTACTTTAAGCCATTATAAGATAAATGTCCGAAACAGTGGGAGAGTCCTAATCAAACAACATACGAGCTTGTAGTCAAATTTGTTCAGGTCCGTAGTAACAAATCATAAATTTACATTGTCTAAATAACGCACAGGTAAAGAATAAATTGTCATATCAGCAATAGGATTTAAAAAAATCAACTGTATATAAAAAAGCTCGAAGGCGTACCACACAATAACTCGCAAGACTCAAGCCAACTTCACCTGCTCGTGGTGAAACAACCTGTTAATCAACAAACGAGGCTAGCTACCACTCCGCATTAGGCTGCTGTGGTGGGAAAGTACTTAAACCTCCCCACAATTGGGGGAGGCTTATGCCCAGCAATGTATGTCTATCGACTGATGAAGAAAGAACAGATCTTATAGTAAGGATTCTAGTAGCCCTTGATTATAAGCTGAACACATAAGCTCTTTGCTTTACTCAAAGCAACAGAGTTCGCACAAAAAGTAAAAGATAGTAAAATTAATATCTTCAGCGATTCT